>ML855242.1:16859-28408 GCA_009831015.1 Picea engelmannii | reverse complement strand
ACCCAAATGGAACATTATTTCTCTTTATACGACATTACAGATGACTTGGCCAAACTTCGGTATGGTGTTCTCCATCTAGATCAAGAACGTTGGCAATGGTGGCAATGGAGAAAAACTTCCTGTCAAGGGTATATTGCTTGGACACACTTTGTGGCAGATCTTTATGAACGCTTTGACACTGACACCAACCATTTGGGACGTTTGAAAAAGTTGAAACAATCAGGAAAAGTGGAAGACTTTATATCTGCCTTTGAGCGCCTGGATTTTCGGACAGAGGGCATGTCTAATGACTTTTTTCGAGAGTGTTTTATCAGTGGCCTCAAGGCTGAGATTCGGGCCCATGTCCTCATGGCTCGACCTTAGAGTTGGATGGAGGATACTAAAAGAGATAAAGAAGCACAACAGGTTGTATCTTGTCAAAACTGAAAACCCTCCTTTATCCCTCACCCTAAACTAGTAAATCCCACTACTCCCTTCGCTCCACTAAAGATCCAAAAATTGACCAGGGCTAAAATGGATGAATGCCAACTCAAAGGCCTTCATTATAATTGTGATGAAAAATATTTCTTGGGCCACAAGATTAAGGAACAAAATCTTTTTATGGCCATCTCCGAGGATATTTTAGAAGAGTATGTTGAAACTCCCCTTGTGTCTGAGTCACCTAAAACCACTGACATAACCCGTCCCTCAGACCCTCCCGAAGTAGAACCGGTCATTTCCCTCAATGCTCTCATTGTCTTCTCTGCTCCCCAAACCCTCAAGCTAATCAGTTATATCAAGCATCTCAAGGTCATCATTCTGGTTGATAGTGGAAGCACCCATAATTTTATTCATCACCTCATTGCCCAAGAAATTCATTGCTACATCCATGCCATCAATAATTTCCAAATCATGATTGCCAATGGTGGCTCAATGAAATGTGGAGGGCATTGTGAAAATGTGCGTCTCCAAATTGGTGACTACCACCTGAAATATCATATGTTTTATATCGACATGGGCGGTTGTGACATTGTGTTGGGTGCAGACTGGCTAAGGACTTTGGGTCCCAATCTCATGGATTTTAATGAATTAACCATGCAATTCGACCAGGAGGGCCACCAATATAAGTTCCAAGGCATCACCGTCAGTTCACTTGAGATCATTAGTTCCCATCGCATGGAAAATCTGCTCAGAAAAGGTCATTCTAGTGTTATTGCCCAACTCCATGCCATACAGGAAACAGAGACACCCTCGGTGCCGCAAGACATCCAAGCCATCCTTTATAAACATCAAGTGGTCTTTTCCACTCCCCAGGGACTCCCTCCTTCCCATGGTTTTCATGATCATTCCATTCCCCTTGTACCCAGAAGCCTTCCTCCCAATATCTGTCTGTATCGTCACCCCTTTTCCCAAAATAATGAAATTGAGAAAATGGTCCAGGAACTCCTTAATGCATGTTTTATCCGCCCTAGTACGAGCCCCTACTTTTCTCCTGTGGTCATGGTCCTGAAGAAATAAGGTTCTTGGTGAATGTGTCCTGACTTCCGTGCCCTCAACAAACTTACCATTAAAGACAAATTTCCCATTCCTATCATTGATGACCTCCTGGATGAATTGAGTGGTGCCCAATTCTTTACTAAAATTGATCTTCGTTGGGGCTACCACCAAATATGTAAGAAAGAGGCAGAAATTCCCAAGACTGCCTTTAGAACTCATGAGAGCCACTATGAGTTTTTGGTCATGCCCTTTGGCTTGTGTAATGCCCCCTCCACCTTCCAAAGCCTCATGAATCATGTCTTCCATCCTTTTCTTCGTCATTTTGCCTTAGTTTTCTTTGATGATATCCTCATCTATAGAAAAACCTAGACAAACCATCTTTCTCATGTGGATCGAGTTCTCCATCTACTCTCTCAACACCAAATTTTCCTGAAATAGTCTAAATGTGCTTTTGGCACCTCAGAAGTAGAATACTTGGGTCATATGGTTGGCAAGGATGGCGTCAGGGTGGATCCAAAAAATATTGAAGCTATACAAGAATGTCCTCACCCAAAGACTCTCAAAATATTGCATGGATTTTTGGGCTTAACAAGTTATTATCGCAAGTTTGTTAAGAATTATTGAAAGATTGCAACACCTCTCACTGCTCTCCTAAAAAAGAAATCTTTCACTTGGACTCCAGTCGTTGCTCAAGATTTTCAAACCTTGAATATGGCCATGTGCACCACTCCAGTCCTGGCCCTTCCTGATTTCACAAAGACCTTTGTCTTGGAATGTGATGCCTTAGGGAAAGGAATTGGTGTTGTCCTTATGCAAGAGGGTTGGCCTTTGGACTTTACTAGCAAGCAACTATCTGAAAGAAATATGGGCAAATAAATCTATGAAAAGGAAATGTTTGCTATTATGCATGTCGTTGATCTGTGGTGCCCTTATCTATTGGGGAAACATTTCCAAATTAAGACAGACCGTCAAAGCCTCAAGTATTTTCTGGAACAATGCATTTCCTCCCCAGAGAAACAAAAATGGGTGACTAGGCTCTTTGGATATGATTATGAGATCATTTACAATAAAGACAAAGACAATGTGGTGGTGGATGCACTTTCCCAAAAATATGAAGATGAAGGATCCCTTTTTTCTCTTTCCTTCATTGTACTAGATTGGCTCCAAGCCGTTCGCTAGGAATGGCTACAAGATCCCAAAAGTTTGCATCTGATCCAACAATTGCAGTCCAATGCTCCAGCTTCCCCAGGGTAATCTTGGCTCCATGATGAGATTTGATACAAAGGTCATTTGTATTTAAGTAAACAATCAAAGCTTAAATCCATAGTACTTTCTGAGCTTCATGCTACACCTACAGCGGGGCACATCGGGTTCACCAAAACCTATGACAGGGTCAAACGTTCTTTTTTCTGGGATGGTATGAAACATGACATTCGTAATTTTGTTGCTGAATGTGATGTGTGTCAACGCAACAAGGGAGAAACCATCAAATCTCCAGACACACTACAACCGCTTCCGATTCCACCTGTTATTTGGAAGGATATCTCTATGGATTTTACTACAGGCTTACCCAAATCGGGAAATAAATCAGTCATCATGGTGGTTGTTGATCGCCTTTCCAAGTATGCTTATTTTTGCGCTCTTCAACACCTATTTACAACATCCATGGTGGCTCAAATTTTCATGGATCGGGTCTTCAAGCTTCATGGCATGCCACACTCTATTGTTTCTAATCGTGACCCAACTTTCACAAGAAATTTTTGGCAAGCACTGTTCAAGCTACAAGGCACCCAATTGCATCTCAGCAAAACTTATCATCCCCAGAATGATGGTCAAACGAAAGTTGTCAACAAGTGTTTGGAAACATCTTTGAGGTATTTTTCCTCAGAAAATAAAAATCAGTGGGTTCAATGGTTACCCCTATATGAATGGTGGTACAAAACTTCATACTATACAACTACAGGCATGACTCCTTTTGAAGCGATATATGGACAGAAGCCACCTTCATTTTTCTCATACTTACTTGGTGTCTCGAAGGTCCAGGTGGTTTACTAAACACTTACAGTTCGAGAGGCTATTCTCCGTACCCTCAAAGATAATTTGGTCATGGCACAGAATCGCATGAAGCAATAAGCAGATCAAGGTCGCTTTGAACGTCAATTTGCAAAAGGGGATCGAGTGTTTATTGGACTGCAACCTTACAAGCAAACTTTCCTCAAGGCCGAGCATTGTCAGAAGCTGGTGCCCAAAGTTTATGGTCCTTATACCATTCTCAAGCATGTGGGTCAAGTAACCTATCAGTTAGCTTTGCCCAGTCATTCGAAGCTACATCCTGTTTTTCATGTTTCATGCTTAAAGAAGTTGATTGGAACTAAGTGCCAAATTCAAACCAACCTTCCCGAGTTAGCCTAAGAAGGATCCATTTGGCTACAACCACAAGCAGTTTTGGACCAGCGTGAGTGTCACTTGCGTAAGAGAACCATCAAGGAAGTGTTAGTCCAGTGGAAAGATACAACTCCAGTAGATGCCACTTGGGAACCAACTACCATTCTGCAGAAATTTCCACATCTCAAGCCTTGAGGACAAGGTTGTTTTTAAGGGGGAGGACATGTTAGGGTCCTAACCCGCACATAGGTAGAACAATATATTCAGATGTAATAAAGGTCAATATTAATAAGTCCTTGCAATAAAATCGAATAAGTCTGTAAGAAGACCTAATAGAAGCTTCCACTTCTAGAAGGATCTTCCTCTAGATGCTTCTTTTGATAGACATATTTAGTATAAATAGGAGTCAAGGGTATGAGAACCCTAGCTTGGAGATTATTGTAATAGAGATCTGCTCGACTGGAGGTTTCCCCCTCGAAGAGGCTCGTGAACATTGCTCTCATAATCAAATTTTTATTTCTATTGTTATTCTTATATCATTTTAGTGTTATTGTGGTGATTGTTCTAGTTATATTACTGTTATTCTGCCATTTCTAGCATTTTATTTCTATTCTGCATACTTTTTATATCTGATATATTACAAATGATGTGTCGTTAAAGTTTAAAGGCCCAATTGAGGATGTTGAGGTAACTGAATGCAATATTGGCACAAAGGAGGATCCAAAATTCGTCGAGTTGTCAAGCAACCTGTCAAGGGAGCATAGGGTCGAGCATGCTGAGTTATTAAAGGAGTTTGTTGATGTGTTTGAGTGGATCTATGAAGACCTCAAAACATATGACACAACCATCATTGAGCATAATATCCCATAAAGAGAGGAGGCCAAACCATTTAGGCATAAATTAAGACAAATAAATCCTATGATGCTGCCTATTATGGAAAGGGAGGTCAAGAAGTTGTTGGGCGCCCAAATCATTGTCCCTTTGAGATATTCTGAATGGGTAGCCAACCTGGTCCCGGTAAGAAAGAAAAATGGAGAAATCAGACTGTGTTTTGATTTCATAAATCTGAACAGAAGCTCTAATAAGGACAATTACCCTTTGCCAAATATGGAACACATGTTGCAGAAGGTGATAGGTGCATCCAAAATTTCCATGATTGATGGATTTTCTGGCTACAACCAAATCTTTGTCCTGCCTAAAGACAGAGAAAAAACATCCTTCACCACTCCTTGGGGCACATTCATGTATTCCAAAATGACCTTTGGATTGATGAATGTAGGAGAGACCTTCCAAGGAGCCATGGACATTGCCTTAATTGGAGAAAGGGATAAATTTTTGGTCATCTATATGGATGACATAACAGTCTTTTCCAGATTTGATAAAGAACATTGTTGTCATCTGAGGAAAGTCTTCTTGAAATGCAGAATGTTTGGTCTCTCCTTAAACCCCAAGAAATCATTGTTCTCCATGAAGGAAGGGAAATTGTTGGGACACATTGTATTAGCTGAGGGATTCAGGATTGATCCCAGTAGGGTGGAAGCTATTCAAGCCTTGTCATTTCCCAAATACAAGAAGGAAGTTCAGTCTTTCCTAGGAAAAATTAATTTTCTGAGAAGGTTTGTTTCAAATTTTTCTGAATTGGTGAAGCATATCACTGCCATGCTTAGGAAAAGGAATGAAGTAAAATGGACTACCGAGCCCAACGAATCCTTCAACCAAATAAAAAAATCATTGAATGAGGCAACTATGCTTATTAGTCCTGATTACTCCAAAGATTTTATGATTTTTTATTTTTCTTCTTTTGATAAATTGGCAGTCATTTTATTGCAAAAAATAGCTAAAGGGATGGAGCAGCCTATTTAATTTTTCAGCAGAGCACTAAGAGACGTAGAGGTCAAATATGATATCATGGAGAAGAAGGCATATGCCTTAGTGAAGGATCTCAAATATTTCAGAGTCTATGTTGTGCATTCAAAAATCATTGCGTATGTTCCTTCAACTTCTTTGAAGGACATTCTCATTCAGCCTGACATAGACGAGAGAAGGAGGAAGTGGATTGCCAAAATCCTCAAATTTGATCTAGAAATAAAACCTACCAAGCTAGTTAAAGGTCAAGGTTTAGACAATTTATTGGTTGAATCTAATTGTAAAGCTTTGGGGGTTAACTTCATCAACATTTGCTCAGAAAACCAGCTGGATGAAGCATTTGATAAAATTCCTTGGGACATACCTCCATTAGCAGAATGCACTTGGTACAAAGATATTATATATTTCCTGCAGGATTTAAGGCCCCTTGACGATATGGGAAATAGTAAGGCAAGATATTTAAAAATCAAAGCAATCAGATATTGCCTTATTGACTAGGTCTTGTATCGGAAGGACCCTCTAGGAGTGCTTCTGAGATGTTTAGACCCATCAGAGGCCCAAAAGATCATGCTGGATTTCCATAGTGGCCTATGTGGGGGAAATCACTTCTAGAAAACCACTACCTACAAAATTCTCAGGGCTGGGTACTACTGGCCTACTCTATTCATTGATGTCTATGTGAAAATAAGGGCCTATATCAAATGCTAGAAATTCTCTGGGAAGCAACAACTCAAGTCTCTACCATTGAAGTTGGTACTAGCTTCGGGAACATTTTAGCAATGGGGCCTAGACTTTATTGGGGAAATTAATCCTTCTTCAAGTGGTCAGCACAAATGGATTTTAATTGCAATAGATTATTTCACCAAGTGGATAGAAGCTATCCCCACAAGGAGTGCTTCTCACAAAGTAATCATTGGTTTTCTTGAAGATATTATGGCAAGGTTTGGTTTTCCAAACAAAATTGTCACTGATAATGCTGCAACCTTCAAGGCCAAACCGTTGATCAAGTTTTGCAAGAATTTCATAATTGCATTGATTCACTCTACCCCCTACTATCCCCAAGGTAATGGACTGGCAGAATCCTCTAACAAAATCTTGATAAAGATCATTAAAAGACTATTAGAGGACAACAAGAAAGCCTGGGACTCAAAGCTCAAATTTTCTCTATGGGTTGATAGAGTGACAACAAAGAGGTCCCTGGGTATCTCTCCTTTCCATCTTGTATATGGAACTAAAACAATCTTTCCTCCTCAGCTTTCCCTGCCTGTAGCGAAGTTCTTTCAGGACTGCCAAGGAGAGATCGATGACATGATCAGGAGAATTCATCAGCTGGTAGAAGTGAAATAGACTAGAGAGAATATAACGGACAAAGCACATGACCTTCAACGAAGGATCAAGTAGGCCTTTGACAGGAAGAACAGTAAGGAGGATTTCCAGCTGGGAGATCTGGTACTCAAATAGGATGTGCCTAAGAAGGACAAGGGAAAGCATGGTAAATTCGAAGCCCTTTGGATCAACCCCTTCAAAATCTCTGAGAGGTTCCCAAATAACGCTTACAGGTTGAATAATTTGGAAGGAGACAAAGTTTTTGGTGGCCTTGTAAATGGGCACTTCCTGAGAAAGATGTTTGTTTGAAGCCACAGTCGGTACCCCACCATTGTAAATATCGCTCATGTTTTATGTTTGTTTTATTTTTAATAGAAGAATCCACAACCCAACACTAAGGCACTGAAGCTGCATAAAGAGTTCTTAGAGCCTCACAGGGAGGACTCTATCCCCCATGGAGCCTAATGTTAGCACATAAACTTGTCAGGGTCTTGTGAGTCTATGTTTTCTACCTAGGTCTATAATTTTTCCTGTTTCTCTCCTTTTGCAGACTCGATCGTAAGTTTTCCTTTCGGCTCATAGTTTTCAACTATTTGTCTTCACCCATTTTATATATTTGTTTTTCCTTAGCAACTTGCCTGAGAAATATTGACCCTTAGCCTTCATGTTTTCCCTAAGGCCGATCAGTCCTCTTTTTTCCTCTACCATTGATCCTTTTCTTTTCCCGAGACCTCAGCCAGTCATCCAAGTAATGGTTCACAGGCCATGGTTAGGACCACCAAGCGCAACACTAAAGAAATTTGATGTGGACTCAAATCAAGTGAGTGAGCAAGATCAGATTGACAACGATCGGGTGATCAGGATCCTACAGTTGCACGAAATATAGCGCCAGAGGTTCGAAATCACGAGGTCCATCCTAGCCATTGGTGCTACGAAGGACACATGGTGCACGATCAGTGTTTCATGGTTTTGCGAGATGGAGTAGTTAAGGAGCAAGTCATTAGAACTCGCAAAATGAAAAATCATGATAGGATCATAGTCGTTGATCAAAGAAGAGAGATGGACCATCGGATCAACTTTTTGCGATTTCACGAGTCGGGAAAATAAGAGGGAAGAGTTTTGAATATTTGCGAAGCGCAATGTCGCAAATTGTCGATGTCATCTGGGCTGTCCGATCAAGGGGGACACGTGTCACCTGATCTGAGCGTCACAATTTCACGACTCAGAGGTTTGAGTATAGAACGCAGCATGAGTTTGCGAAATGAGAAATCGTGATGCTCCTGAAATAAGCATGAGGTCATGGCTCGAACTCACGCAGGGCAAGGAAAAGAGTTGCACCAAGAAACAAAGCACCCGAGTTGGTCACCAAGAAAGATATGCATGGCCTCAAGGCGCCAAAGTTGACTTAAAGAGTCGCGAGCTTGCCTAGAACATTCATGGGTGTCAGATCTCACCCTGATCCCTATGAAATAAGTTAATGAAAATGAGGAAGGTGGTTGAAACCTCATTTCACCACATAAATGGAAAGCATGAAAATCTGGCCATGGAGGGTAGACTGTCAGTCGAAAGTTCCCTTTTCATGAATTTTCCTATGAACCCCATACCGATCTGATCTTGCGTCTGACAAAAGAGTGCAAGTGCAACCTGACAGAAGAAGATGTAGATGCCAAGCCTTGAATGCATGACCATAATGTGTTTCTCTAGGGAGCAAGTTGCTTTGAGTATATATACTCAGTTTTTATATTTTGTAATGGTCAATGGTAGAGAAAAGTTCCTGTATTGTAAAGTTTTAATGAACACTCCGGCTCTCTGCTCATGCTTTGTAGTCTAAGATTTCTTGTTTAATGACAGTCATCTTTCTTACTCCCTCTTGTTTTCCTCCGATACTGAAAGAGTTCATGATTTACCAATTCACTTGAATTATTGTGACTTCATTATGATGAAATTTAGATTGTAGTGTTGTTATAATTTCTTTCAGTTCATTTGAGACTTGGATTCAAGAAGATTTTGTGTCTAAGTTTTTCCTCGTGCGCTGCTTGAAGACCTGATGCCTGCGGAAGAACTCTACATTTCCTCACCAAATTCCTCCTCCTACTCACCGTTACTACAATCTACTCACTAAAGTTAAACCAGACCTCACCTTCTTGTGCATACCAGTCTAGTTTTCTGAGTTAAGACAATATTTTCTTGAGATTTTGCCCATTTGACCCTTTTATAACCAACCTTTGACATAAAATACTGATGGGTATTAGGCTTCCCTCTACCGCAATCTAGGGGTGAATTCTGGTGCTAACACACTCCTTGAATCCTCCCAAAAAAGGAGTTATAGAGAAAATGGTAGACCTTATTCAATTATGGTTTATTCAAGAGAGAGAACTTGTACAACATGCCCCATGCTCAATATCTAACATAAGATTTTGAAATTTGTACACAGGAAGATGGATCGCGTATTCTTTCCAATTCAATTTGTCTCACATAATTTGGATTCTCTATGAAGACGTTATGAATGTTTTAGCCGGAACACCTGTTTATGACTAGCTTCAGGACTAGTCAAAAACCCTATCTTCCACAAAGTGTATCTCCAAAAATATAGCGAATAAAGAGATGAAATTTTTACCACATGTACCTAGATATGTCTTCTAAATAGAATACATATTTCACCATATGAATCATTCTAGAAAAAACTTTATAGCGGAAATGGTAAGATGACCTGTAAATAACATACGTTAGAACACATCACCAAAATACTTCATCCTCCTTTGAATTTCGACCTTCTTTACTTCAGGTTTCCTCTGAAATTCGACTTATATCTCCTTATTCATTAAAAAACTTGTGTGTGTTGAAAAATTAATGTATAATGAGATGTATTTATATCCTTTATGTCACTTCCTTTTAACATTAGGGCCGACATGTAGTTTCTGCTTCAATTCACATTGTCATCTTCAAAACTTCATTTCTCCTCAATCGTGAGGATCCACGTGACATGCCACATACCAATGGAAGTGGCATGAATTATACCATACATCCATAGGTGTTGTGCCTGCATGTGTAATTTCCTTTATTTCTATCTACTTCGATCAACTATTGGGTCCAAAAGACAATGGCTAGGGTTGACATCAATGAAAACAAGCAATATTCCAACAATCCTTTGCTTGAGACCCCTCTCGTGATAAAATGGAAGAAATTATTATTGACTGGGATATGATATATGTAACCCCCTCCAAATGGAAATTTACTTGGTCTAAAAAAATATTTGGTCCACGATATATTGTTACCTGGATTGATTGTTTTATGATACACATCAATTTCTTATCCACATCCTCTTCAATTAAACATTATATCCTCCCTTCTATGAATTTTAATAACAAGCCTATTTCCCTTCACATCCATTCCCTTCCTGACTTTGGTCCTCTTCCTTTTCACTTCCTTTCCCTCTGACTAAACTTGTTATAATAATGTTGATGTGCTCATTTCACCATAGAAAATGCTACACCATTGTCACCCTACCATATGCATAAAGGCACCCTTGATCACCTTAACCTTTGACAGAAAGAATGATTTCGGGAACCCACATCAGAACCACAGATGACCAAGAGAGTGCACCGTCTCCAAGGGTAGCGTACAAGAGAAAGTACCATAAAATACAGAACAAGAGAAAACTTCCCAACAATAGATGCTCCTCCTCCTCCTCCAAACTTGTGCATTATTTATGGTTTTCTGGGTGAGAGTGAGTGAACAAATGAGCCAAGACATCCTCTATTTATACTAATATGTCAAGTGAATTTTCTGAATCAGCTGACTTGAATTTTTTTATCGGACTAATCATTAGGTGCAGACACTAATAGATCTTCCTAGATCCACCTGGATCTAGAACAAAACAGGACAAGACATGACTCTTTCCCTAAGTTTTGACAATTGAATTAGCTAGTAGGAAGGAACAAATAACATACCTTATTATCGCTTCCTAGGGTCTTTGTTGCTCCCGCTTCGATCCAGTGCTCTCGTGAGGTCAAGACCAAGACAACACAAACCAACCAAAGTGAAGATAGCACAATATATTCAACTGTCAACTTATGTGTATGATCAAGGAATTACACAATAAAGTGGAAATAGCTTTATGGGAAAGGGACATGCCACTGTATCATATTAATTGAAAGTAAAGATTACAACGTGATAGCCTTGATGTCGCAAGCTTCCTTTCGATGGATCTTGGCTCCAACACACACACTTGCTCAATCCTTGCATGAAGAAGATCAAATCCTCTTGATAGACTTGCTAGAGCCTCCAACCTGTTGTTCAAGCTAAGTCCTTCACACAATTCTTCCACCAATTCTCCAATGAATCTTGCTTAACCCTTTTCCATGAGAATTCCCTCAATATATAGGAGAGAATGAGATAGTTACTTGGATAAGAATGATCCCAAAATATCAAGGAATCCAGTACAAGGATAACCATTCGAATGCCAACCCATTCTTCTAGAAGATTCCCTTCTAGAA
>ML855241.1:20426-48835 GCA_009831015.1 Picea engelmannii | reverse complement strand
AATATATGAGCTTAAATGTACATGTAACATGTAAATACATATGTAATAGGGTCGACCTAGTGATAAAGGGGCCTCATGTGCAAGTGTGAATATCTATATATAAGAGATCTTGTATTCATTATTGAGGGGTCAATTGTGAAATATGAAAGGTATTTGGTTATTTGGAGCGGGTTCCCCTATTCTTTAAGGATTTATTGTGTAACTTATATATATTGGAGTTGTGCTCCACATTGACATTTTGTACATGGTGTGTACTTTTGTTATTTTATGATATTTGTAAGCATTTGGATCATAAAAACTACCAATGAAAAGGATGCTATGATATGAACTTCCATAGGTACTTTGTTGTCCCAAAAAATCTCCTAACTTCAGTGACATTAGTAGGAACTTTCCACTTGATGATGGACTCCATATTTGCGGTATCTATATTGAGTTCTCCTCCATCGATCACGTACCCAAATACACCAATGACTAATGAGAAAACTCACATTTCTTGAGGTTTTCTAGCAACTGATTCCTTTTCAGAGCCTCCAACACTTGCATGAGATGTGAGCTGATCTCCTCTCAGGTAGAGATATACACCAATATGTCATCCAAATACACTATTATAAATGAATATAAATAGGGTTGTAATACATCATTCATAAAATGCATAAATGTAGTTGGTGAATTACATAAACCAATAGGCATGACCAACCATTCATATAGACCTTGCCTTGTCGTGAAGGTGGTCTTCCATGTGTCATCTTCTTTAATGTGTACCTAGTGGTATCCCGATTTGAGATCCAACTTGGTAAAGTACTTGGCTTGCTACAACTGATGTAAGACATCATCAATGTTGGGAAGAGGGTATTGATTCTTAAGCGTGATATTGTTCAAAGCTCTATAGTTGATACACATTCACTAAGTCCCATCCTTCTTGGGTACTATGATGATAAGTGACCCACAAGGTGAGGTTCTTGGTCGAATAATTCCCTGCTCTAGCAGCTGTTGAAACTATTTCTTCACTCCCTTTGCTTCGAGAATAAATGATCAATACAACCAATATTTGGTAATGGGGAGTTAGGAAACAACTGTATATCTTTATTCACTTCCCTCTTAGGAGGCATCCCTTTAGGATCCTAGAAAACTCCATTGTATGCCTGCAACTACTCCTCAAATTATTGTTTTTGTTCTTCGCTACATCCCTCCAGGGATGCCTTTAATCTTACTGATTCCTCCCATGAATGAGTCTCCCTTGGCTTGGTGTTGTGCATGAAAAAAATCCCATTAAATGTTTCTATTATAGGAAAATTAAATGGGAACCCCTACCAAAATTCTACATAAGACATGAAGAACAAAGAGTATTTTCTCAAGTTTGAGCAATCTTGGATCTTTTATAGAAGAAGATAATTTTTCTCTTATTCACTTATGATCTCCTCTTTCATATTATTATTTAAATTACATGGAATTATTTAAATAATGATCAGGTCATTTGATCTATATTTATCTCATATTCAACTCATATTCATTTGACTTAAACTTATTCCCAAATCGGGTTCATGCTCATACGCATGTTGGTTGCACGACAATTCCCAATCCTCAAGCCTATCGGATTTGCCTAATCAATAATTCCCATTAAGAGTGATGAGTTTGTATTACCTTAATATTTTCCCAAAACCTGAAATCTGTAAGCCTATAGGGCTTACCTTCACAGGTTTTTCCCATTGGGGTGGCAAGTCGACTTTTCCTTGTGGTATTTACAGAACCTGAAAGTCACAAGCTTATAGGAATCCCTATGTTAGGTTTTCACTATCAGGGATTCATAACTGTTAGTAAATGAGACACACTTCCATGATAAACCTAGAATAAGAGAGGAAGAAATATTTAATCAAGAAATTAAATGACACAATAAGTACACGATACACAAAGATTTTACCCTGAAAACCCAAATCGAGAAAACCAACATTCCTTGAGTGTTTTTCTCCCTGTTGCCTTATTAATTTAGAATAAAATGTTATATGTATAACCTTGGTCCACATCATACCCTCTTTCTTACACAATAAAAACCCTATAGCCAATTCGGCTTACATCTACATGACCAACAACCTATAAATTACAGACTCTTGGTAGTTAGCCATTCAACATCTAAAGATTCATGATTCATTGATTAGATTTTATATCCTTCGCCTTATTTATAGGATTTATAGCAGGAAAAACCCTAAATAAAAGGTGTGGAAAAACGATTACAGATCCATGAAGATCATTGGCTACAAATCCCACGAATCTCGAGATTCTATTACAGTCGACTACCAAGTCGGATTAGCTAAGATCCAATATCTTCTTAACCTTGATATAATACGATAGAGAAACACAATTCTTTGATACCACTTGTAGAGAAATAACACTCACACTAAACCAACCATGAGTGATAAGACATAATTAAACATAAAATAATCAATGGAAATCACACAATACATAGAGACTTTACCTTGGAAACCCTTAACTGGGAAAATCGACATTTTTTGAGTGAATCCCGCTCTCTTTTTGTCTTATTCATTCATACAATAAAGAGTTACATGAATAACCTTGGTCCACATCTAAAACATAATCATCATCCTACTCTCTTTGTTTTACATAAGAATAACACTGCAACCAATTCGACTTACATCTACATGACCATTACATACCTCTCATTATAGAGTTTCAAATCATGTTTTACAGTATTACATCATGCCATATTTATATAATTTACATCATGAAAATCCCTAATTCATGGTGCCCAAAAATGGTAACAGATCCATGAAGATGATTGGTTGTGACCCCATGAATCTCAGTTTTTTTTTATAGTCGACTACCCATTGAACTTTAGTCAGCTACGAACCATTTGACCACCAGTAGACCTTTATTCAGTATTCCCATCAGATGCCACTTGACCTCTTGTTGATTGAAATTTTTACCTTTCAATTAACCATCGAATTGACTTATCCATCCAGTCAAACATTCACCAAATCGATCCACCTTGACTAGCCAGTTGGTTTAGAATATGTTTTCACAACAAAGAATATAACAACCCAACAAAATTCAATAGTATATAAAAAATCCATTCTCTAATGAAGAACCATTCATCTTCCTACATGCATTATCATGCATTTTAACTCCATAAACCTTAAAACTCATGGGTTACATCAAGCACTAGAAAATCATGTCCTAGTTGACAATTATAGTACTCACAATTTCATTCATAAGAGAGTGGCAAAAGAAGCCCATTGTTTTGTACACCTGGTGCACAAGTTTAAAATCATGATCACTAATGGAGGCATGATGAAATGTGGGGGAAGAAGTGAAAATGTTAGACTCCATATGGGATACTATCAAATCAAAACCTATCTATTTTCCACCGATATGGGAGGTTGTGAATAAGATTGGGGGAAGAATGGCTACTCATGTTGGGACTAGTCACCATGGATTTTAAAGAACTCTATATGAGTTTCACTAAATAGGTTCATGTACAAAGCCTTCAAGGGATTAAAACATGCTCTTATGAAATATTCTACTCTCATTGTATGGATAAATTATTAAAAAAGGGCCACTCTAGCATTATTTCCCAATTTAATGCCATACATATTATGGATAACCTAACACAAGAAATCCACCTACAATTGAAGCTAGTCCTTAACAAACATCATCAGGTATTTAAGACACCAAAGGGTTTACCCCCTTCTCAAGGAGAGCATGACCATGGCATTCCCTTGATTCCAAGAACTCAACCACCAAATGTACGTCCTTATCACCACCCATTTGCAGAAAATAATGAAACAAAAAAGAACATTCATAAGCTATTGGAGTTAGGGGTCATACATCCCAATACAAGCCCTTACCCATCACCAGTAGCCATGATATTGAAGAAGGAATGCACTCAGTGCATTTGTCTTGATTTTCAGGCTCTTAATAAGTTGACAATCAAGGAAAAAATTTCCATCCTTGTTATTGATGATCTCCTTGATGAACTTCATGGAGATTTTTTTTTTCACTAAGCTTGATATACATTCAGGATACCACCAAATCAAGATGAAATAGGAAGACATCAAAAATACATCCTTCAAAACATACAGAGGTTGTTATGAGTTTCTAGTGATGCCTTTCAGCCTTTATTATGCTCCATCTACTTTCCAAAGTCTCATGAACAAGAAATTCAAACCCTTCGCAATTTTGTGCTAGTATTCCTTGATAATATATTTATCTATAGTAAAGAATGGGAAGCACACATAAATCATGTTGATAAGTCCTTACAACTCTTGAGAGACAACCAATTATTTGTGAAGTGCTCCAAATGTGCTTTTGGGGCTCCTGAGGTTGAATATTTGGGTCACATTGTAAGTTAGGAGGGAGTACGAGTTGATCCCAAGAAAGTGGTAGCTATGCTATATTGGTCTCGTCCCAAAACACTCAAGATATTGAGGGGATTATTAGGACTTATAGGATACTACATGAAATTTGTGAAAGATTATGGAAAAATTGTAGCTCCCCTAACTTCACAGTGTAAAAATAATACCTTTTTTTCGAGTGAGGTAGCAACACATCCCTTCATTTATTTAAAGGATTCCATGTGCACTACTCCAGTATTAGTAGTACCTGAATTTAATAAGACTTTTGTCTTGGAATGTGAATCTTTAGGGAGAGGTATCAGAGAAATATTAATGCAATATGGATGCCCCTTAACATTCACAAGTAAAAAATTGCATGACCACAATTTGGGATAACCCACATATGAGAAGGAAATGATGACTACCCTTCATGTAGTGGATACTTGGCTCCCATATCTCATGGGGAGGAATTTTCAAATAAAGACTAACCATCATAGTCTAAAGTACTTTCTTGAACAACGATTGTATTCACTAGAGAAACATAAACGGGTCACCAAGATATTGGGGTAAGATTATTGTTGAGACCTAAGTCTATAACCTTGCCCCTCCTCTCTCATTTACCTATACCTTCATAAAAATCATTCCTCTTCTGGTTGGTTAAGTCAGTTTCCAATTACTAAAAGACTTAATTTTTTATCATTATCTTTCTTGATTGATTCTTTTCACCAATTATTTTTGTTTTCTTGAAGGATAATTGCATGTCATGGTTTGGGTTTGAAATACTTGTCATCATGTTTACCATTGATTGAGCGTGAAACAGGTCAACCAAGTCCTTTATATGCATAGGAAACATCCAAAAACAAAGATAGAACAATCCATTTCGAGATTAGCTTGTAACAAACAAATTTAAAATGTTGATGGTCAAGATCCGACAATCAATTAAGATCGACGACTCTTGTGCATTAAGAGTTTCAAAATCACAAAAGGTTTAACCACAAAGCATATGAATTTTCACTCTAGAACATTGTCACTCTGAGAGATTTCAATCCAGAACAAGCATAAATCTCCGAAGTGCGGAATCTCTGAAGCGCCAGAGCCCTGAAGTGCCGAATCCTTGAAGTGTCGGAGCTCCGAATTACCGAAGTGGATCCTCACTGCCACATCACTTCGCGAGTTCGGTCATCCAAGATATTTTGATCCAAAACAAACATAGAGCCCTGGTGCCCCGAAGTGTCGGAGCCCTGAAGTGCGAGAGTGCCAGAGTCTTTTTAAGCTAACGTGTCATATGCCACCTGCCAATTGATTTCAGGTGATATATGACACTCATTTCTGGTACTTTGGCTACACCATCTGCACTATTTCAGGTGACATGTGTCACTCTCATTTTATGACATAACATCAATTGTGAAAACACGTTGCCATGTCACTCCAGAAGAATGTCACTATGGGAGAATTTAATCCAGAGAAAACATAGTTCCTTGGAGCCTCGAATTTCCGAAGTGTCGGAGCCCCTTTCTCATAATTTTTTTCCATCTATTGTTATATGCCACATGTCAATTGATTCTAGATGACACGTGGCACTCATTTCATGCACTTTGGTTTCGTTATCTGCTCTATTTCAGGTGGCACATGTCACTGTCTTTTTATGACACGTCACTGACTATGACATCATGTGGCCACGCCACTTCGGGAGATTGTCCTCCAAGATATTCTCAAACTCTACAGTCAAAAGATTCTGAACGCTGAAGAGCCAGAGTCCTAAAGTCCCAAAATATTTAAGGATAAATATATCTTAATCTTGGGTTAATTAGCAATAAGCATTGGTTAATGACTTCACAAGTTTGGTCATTCGAGATATATGTATACTCTGCATTCAAAATCTCCCAAACGCCAAATTTACGAAGTGGCTTATTCTCATTAATTGCATGTTTTAAAGTTTTTAAATGACTCCAAACGAAGGGAATGTCGAGCGAGTCTACGCCATCATATTTCTTGTTTGGGAGCAGTTCGAATTCAAAGGAACCTGAGGAATTTCATGGGTATGACGTGAAGACGAGGAGAAGAAAAACACCAATAGAACATAACCAGTCCATCAAAAAGAAAGACAAGAAGGAAAGGCCGATTACGGTCAAGAAAAAAAATCTTGATGACAATAAAAATGTGCATAAACTGAAGCTGCAGGTCCAGTCCTTGCAACACCATAATCGAGAATTGGAGAAATTGTACTCCAGATTGCAGAAGAAATATCAAAGACTCCAAAAGAAGCACCAGAAGACCTGTTGCTTTCTAAAGGAGATAATTTGAAGAAGCTGCCAACACACCCAGTTATCTCTTAGTGGCATCCAATAGCGCACATGTACACATGTACTCGACTCTGAATCTAGTTCTATCAGTCCTATTTAGTTCCGTCAAAAAATCAGTTCAGTTCAACATATGCATCAGTTTGGTTTATGATTAACAACAATTTTAGTTATCTAAGTCCAAGACTCTTTTAGATTAAGGAATCATAAGTGGTCATTTGTGTGTGATATGAACCACTTATTTTTTATTAAGTCAAGCTCGAAGTATACGTTAATATACTCCAACAATGTTTTTAGCTAAGTTAATAAGTTGTTTTACAACTGGTAGTGTAGAGTTAAGCCTCAGTGCTAGATGGACGGGAGCCTCCGCAACTTTGATAAATATGTAGTTTTTGTATGTTTTGAGGGTTCGGTTTTTTGGAAAAGAATATTAATACATCAACCGGTTGAACATATTCTATGCATGGATTAAAGCTCTCTACCTGGTGAATATACTTTTGATGATAATGTTTTTGTACAAATCTTCATGTGTTTTTCTTTTTGTTTTATCTTATCTTGAATGCAGTTTTTGATCTATGCGAATTACATTTCATTACCTTCAACTATTGTATAACTTATCTTTACTAATATGCAAACTATAAAAAAACTAATGCTTTGGTGAAGATTTGTTTTTATTGCAACCTGTGGGAGCAATTGTGTTTTTGATACATGTTTAATGTCTTGAAATGATATTTTAAGTATTAAACTTCTTGCAACATATTATTCATTGAGTGGTTTGTTGTTTCCCTTTGTTTTTACCTCTATTATTTCACTTGTCTGTCATCTGTGTGCTACCAGACAAGAATAGCCCTCATCTATATCATTTTTCCAACCTAACCATGCTCTTGTCTTGGTAAAACTAACCCTCTAAATGACCAACAAAATCAGAAAACCAATCATTCTAAAGTTGAGTTGGCCTAGCTCTACCTTTTAGTAGTCAGGTGTAGACTTTAGGACCAACATCTTCTGGCGCCATTGTCAGGGAATAAAGTAACAAAATATCTTTCTGTGGGAGAATGAAAATGATCAAATTTGACCTTTGAAGGTGAAAAAATATTAGACACCTTCATATTTCCATCTTTCACCTGGCGAATCCATTGAGTAAACTTCACAAAAGAAATACTTGCTCCCAGAAAAGGACTCAAGAGATCCAAATCTGAGCACATCAAAGCCACTAATGTAAGGATATTTAGACACTTTAGAGTTAGTTAATATCTACTTTATCTATTGTGTCATTAGGTAAAAGTGTGTTTCTTTAGTATGCATTAGTATGCATTTATAGTTAGAAAAAAACTGACGGTCATGATATGTTCCCGACATAGAGTGATTTGATGGTTCATATTCTCCTCGATCTTAATGACCATTGATCCATGGCTTAACACCTGATTGGTCCATGATATCTATTAAATATAATGGAGGGTCATTTGATGATGATCGATTGTGATAAAATATCTCTGTGACCTTTTTTCTTTTGCATTAATAAACTTCTCCAAGTAGTCACGTTGGTTGGGGCCGTGGATGTTTCCCCGTAGGGGTTTTACCACGTCAAAACATCGATGTGTTGATATTTTATCTAGTTGTGTGAGTGGTTATTGAAGGTGTCTATCCTCTGTTGGAATACTTGTGTTGTCAAACATGGTATCAGAGCCTATTTGAAGACCCGCTCTTGTTGTAGATCGAGATCGTGAAACCAAGTTTCTTCATATCCATTTTATACCATTGTCATACATTTATAGGCTGAGAGAACTGTTCCATTGCATCTGGAGTGCTCATTTCATTCAGGAACACTTTTCATTTCACTCGAAAAAGTTTATGTTTTCCAAAGAAATGGCCATTTCAGTCAGATCTAGAGGTATAAATCCTGAATACGCCATTTTTAAATTTTTGCAGAGTATTATTTTGGTTTTATATTATTTGTTTCTAGGTTTCTAATCTTTTATATATGCGTAATATCTTTTCCCTGCACCCCATGTGATCTCGGAAAATCAGAAACAGATAGGAAAATGTGCATTTTCTGGGTAAGCTAACCGAGATCTAACCCTTGTTGTCGAGAAGCAGAATTTTTTTCTTGTGTGAAAAGAGTTTTATTTTAGCACGCTCTCCAAGGCCTTCAACAACAATAACAACAATCATCTTTCTAAACAATACAATATGTTTTTCTAGACCATTTTGTTAAAAGTTTCCTTATTAAGTAAGAGGTCTTGAGTTCAAGCCTCTCTTTTTGTTACTTTTTTTGAAAAAACTCATGCTCCATTGTGAAGTTACTTTATAAAAGAAAAGTTGCATGCACAATAAATAACTTTAAAATAAAATATTAAAGTTACTTATAGTGATTCACTTGTATACTTGAAGTAGCGAGTTTGGGACCCTTATGTTGCTTGTTGTTGTGAAGAGGATATTGCTTCTTGGGATTCTTGGGTTTATCTTTTTGATGGATGACTAAGGTTTTGTTGGAGGTACCTGTAGTGTTGATCAATCCAAGTTGTACAATCTTATCTTTCTCTCTAATCAAAGCATCACAAAAGTTCTCAAGTGTGGGTATTTGATAAGCTGCCCCTAGAGCCTCTTGCATGGCATAAAACGTAGATACAAACACATAATATGCACTACCTAGATTAGAAAGAATAAGATAGATGCAACGATCTTATTCTATCTTTATCTTACATTTTGACATAAAGTTCCAAGTGTTTTAAACTTAGAAAGATAGTCTTCAATGCAAGAAATTTCACTTGGACTTAAAGTCGGTACTTTATTTTCTAACTATTGTGCTCGAATAATATTGTGTTTACCAAACACAGATTCAATATTTTCCCAAGCTTCTTTGGGTTTATCAATTGATTGAAGGTGGAACCTTAAATCATGAGAGATCAATTAATCCACATGCTTCGTCATTCCTATTATCCCATTTGACTTTCTTATCGACATCAGTGGGTTCTATTTCCTTTCCCAAGGTAATCCAGTACAAGCCCTTACTTCTTAATAAATCCGTCGTATGGGATTTCCAATGGAAGTAGTTGGTGTTGGTAAGAAAAAGATTACTTGAAGAATCCATATTAAATATGTAGATTATATGGATTTATATATTTAAATTGATGATCCAGATGGAAATATCTCGAAAAATTAGGCGGTTTTAAAAAAAATGACACTGAAAACGGACTTCGGATGTGAAAGTTATGCCCTTTTAAAAAAAGACATAAACGGTAACCAAAGGACGACGTGATGATGTAAGTTGATTTATGAAGTGACCCATTTTTATAAAAAGAAGTGGGGATCACTTTTACAATGAAGTTACTTTATAAAATAAAATTTGCATGCACAATAAATAACTTTAAAATAAAATATTAAAGTTACTTATAGTGATTCACTTTTATACTTGAATAAAGGAGAAAAATAAGAAGATTGTCAGACATTGCAAATTTTGTGATAAATATGGTCATGATGAGTCCAAATGTTTCAAGAATATGTCAGCTTTAGAAGCAACGATGAAGAAGCACAACATCAATATTGATTCTACTTCTTCTTCTTCTCATGGACATGCACTTTATGCTTATGGTTTCTCCTTCAATAAAAATTCTACTTCTTCTTCTGATGAGTGGCTAATTGATTGTGGAGCATCTTATCATATGGCTAAGGATAGAGACATATTTTCTGCTCTAAATGAATGTAACACCAAGAAAATATTTGTTGGTGATGATAGATCTCTTAGTGTTGAAGGATCTGGAATAGTTCAAGTAGAAAATGGTCATTTCAATGATGTATTATGTGTTCCAAGTCTTTCTTGTAACCTTCTATAAATATATGAAATGACTCATTCAGGTGAAGGTAAAACCATAGAATTTTCACCTCACTAAGTTGTAATCAAGGATCTAAAATATCCTAATCATGTTCTTGCAATTGGAATTTTTGATGATATTACCAGGTTGTACAAGTTTGACAACTTTGGGTCATCATATTTTTCATCAGTTTTTGTTGCTCATAGCGATGACTTGAACAAACTTTGGCATGAGAAGTTTGGTAATCTAAACTATCGCTCATTGCAACAACTATGTAATCAACAGATGGTGATTGATCTTCCTCCTATTTCATGCAAAGATGGTTTTTGTGCCAGTTGTGTTCTTGACAAACATCACCAGAACAATTTTGATAAACGTGCCTCTTGGCACGCCTCAAGCCCTTCACAACTTGTTCACAATGATTTCTGCGGTCCACCTTATTCTCATTCTTTTTTCTGGGTGCAATTATTTCTGAACTTTCATTGATGACTTTTTCAGACGTACTTGGGTTTACTTCTTAAAACTTAAGAGCAATTTTTTTAACAAGTTTTTGGCCTACAAGGCCCTTGTAGAAAAAAAATATAGACATCAAATTCAAAGGTTAAGATCAAATAATGGAGGTGAATATGTGAACAATAATTTTACAAGTTACTGCACTACACAGGGCATCCAAATGCAACACACTGTTCCATATACACCACAACAAAATGGTGATGC
The DNA here is from genome assembly GCA_009831015.1 of Picea engelmannii. Lineage (NCBI taxonomy): Eukaryota > Viridiplantae > Streptophyta > Pinopsida > Pinales > Pinaceae > Picea > Picea engelmannii. The sequence goes on along the minus strand of ML855241.1, from coordinate 37,660 downwards.
TGAGAGAAAGAACAACACATTAAAAGAAATGGCTAATTGTATGATCCAATCTAAGGGGATTAATTATAAAGTATTGGGCAGAAGCCATCAACTGTGCAAATTACATAGTAAATCACACTCTCACAAAGGCTCTTACAAATATAACACCGAAATAATCTTGGACTAAAATTAAACTAGATGTAAGTCACTTTTGTGGATTTGGTAGTATAGCATGGGCTCACATTCGTGATGAGAAAAGGAAAGCATTGCAACCTAAAAGTGAGAAGTGTATATTTGTTGGTTATTCTGAAGATGTCAAAGGTTATAGACTTCTTCAACCACATTGTAATGAAATTATTATTAAAAGAGATGTTAAATTTGATGAAAATATCTTGGCCTGCGAGCCTAATATGACGTTTGTGCCTTCTTTGGTCCGCGAGCCTAATTCAACATTTGTGCCTTCTTCGTCTTGCGAGCCATCTTCGGTGATTGTGCCTTCTTATGTTTTGGTTTATTCTTCAGATGATGATTGTGAGGATGGAAATCCACCTCTGTCTGCTCACCTTCCTCCAAATGATTCCTTTGAACTTGAATAAACACCATCTCCATCTCCACCGCTTCCTAGATGGGTCCATTCCACATGAGAAGTAGTTGGTGATCTTGTCGGTGACCCCTCAGATCAGCATCAAACACATTCACATTTCCACTGAGCCTCTTCTCTTTTGGATCAATTTTTAGAGACTCATGATCCAGAGACATTTACAGAAGCTTCAGGTCATCTAGATTGGGATACACCAATGAATGAAGAGTGTTGGAGCCGCCCTTGTTTTTCTAGCCCGTCGCAATTTTCATTTTTAATGCTTTAAATCTAAAAAATGGTTTTCTTTGTCCCTCCGAGATATTGAGATCTCGGAATCTTTATCACATGAGCAACGATGATTATTCTACTCTCGAAACGAGTACTACCTTTCGTAGAAAAGTTTCCTCTTTTTGTTCTCCTTCGGGATCTCGCAGGTCGGATATTATAACTCATGTGTTCTCACATCCCGAGTCACGAAACGGCGAAATGATTTTAACTTTCACTCAAGACTGTAACGAGGGTAAAGTTTTCCCTAACTCTTGATTAAGCGTCGTCGAGGTTTCGCGCCTCGGCGTTCACCAAACCCAAAAATTTATTGTCATAGCCCCGATAGCCGAGAACATGAGGTCCTTATTTGATTGACTTGTGTCAAGGTTAAGGGTAAAATCTAAGCCGTGGTAAAAGATTCTCTTGGCATTTCGCCACTCGGTACTATCTTTTTCGAAAGTTACATCGTCTAAACCCCAACTCGCAAAATCACGATGCAATTATAGCGTGATTAATTAATCACTTAATCTAAGATTATCTTCCCTTTAATTAAGTCATACTATCGCGATCTCGCGGTTTCGCAGCTCGGCATGTAGATCTCCAAGAAACTCATCTTTAAAGCTCCGAGTCGCGATATGGCGAAAGTAATAATTATAAAATTAATCGAGCCTCAAATCACGATTACCTTTTATTAACTAAAGTCGATCTTCGCAGTCTCGGGTGTTAGAGACTCAAAATGTTAAAGAAAAATCCCCGATATAACGAGTACCGAGATATTGATTAACGTTGGCGAGATTGGATTAATTAAGCTAAATCAAGACGTATCCCGCATTTTGATGCTTTCACGATTCACGAGGAAGCCTTTTCTCCCATACGCCAACTGACTTTTAAACCGCCAAAATTTATGACATTAATGAGGAAATAGGGTAAATCTATGAATATAAGATTAGATTTTTTACGGCAAAAAATTATTTCAAAATATGATTTGACAGGCTTGTTTTGAAAGGTACCGAGTTTTCGAATATATGTAAGAGCTGCGTTTCATTATAAAAAATACATTTTCATAGCACGCAGAGCTCATCACTCCTGAGTAAACTGACTTCTGTATGTATACGCAGTTCTATCGCAGAAGAGCTAAAACGCAAGTTTCAGCCATGGCTCCGCGGAAAGCAGCGAAGGCGAATGTTGAGGTTTCAGGACAAGGCTCAGGCAATGTCTCCGATACTTCACCCCGAAGTATCAACTCGGTCCCGAATTGGTCATATGTTTTAGATATTCTGCAAGCAGAATTGGTGGATTATTCCGATGACTTTGACGACAACGAAAGAGATGATTTAACCACCAAATACAAAATAGTCGTCCAATCCGGAATGCACAGAGTAGTAGCCAGACCACGGTTGCTTCCATATTATGATATCGTCCGATGGGCATTGGACCATGTGGACATATCGACCAGGACTATCATGAACGAGCAGAAAGTCACCATCGAAACTTTCAGGCCGGAGCATCTGCAAACCATGTATAAGCTGCCCACGATGTCCGACCACACATATGGCGCTGAGTTCTTGGAAGAATTCAAGGAGAAGGAATGCGAACAGTATGATAAAACCATGTCTAGTTTGATAAATTATTGGGTTTCAAACACCGCAAAGTTCAGAGCTGATGCCCACGGCATATACTCAATCGCTTCATTAGAACCACAGTACAGATATGTGGCCATGATGATATGCCGGTTATATGGGAAAGAGGACACATCGCATTTTTTCCTCGCATGGGTGCCTCTAATATTTCGGGTTGCCAAAGGCATTTCCTTTAACTGGGAAAACATGCTTTCGGATAGCTTGACTAATCGGGTCACAGAGTATCAGGAGCAGAAGGAGAATGGGAAAGCATCATCATTCTTCATGTCCGCGTACATTATGGACGCAATTTGTTCTATGACGCCATTTCCATTGATGAAATGGAGTTGGAATCTGACTGAAGATGAACCCATACATGTATATCACGCAAAAATATGGGAAAACAAAGCAGAAAATTTTGCGTATGAAATTTTTAACTGGGTGATGGTGCCCTTGCATGTCACCATTTTTGGTCACCCGCCACCCTGGATCTCGGACAGCATAGCAACAAATCTGAGCAGCATCATGGACTGGTATGTAGAAGCTGAATTTTCCTACTTCAGAGTCTTCGGGGCTTCCGTTCCCCCACATGCGCTGCCATTGTTCATTCCCGACAAGCTGGCTTGTCGCGAGGTTGCCCGACAAACGGTAATTGGCGGTGTGAGCAAAGAACTTAAAGGGTACTCAAAAAAGGTATGGCCGTCGTTTCCTGTTCGTTTGAATTCTTATTCTTTATTAGATTTCGGGCAGGCCAAAGCTGAGGTGGCATCCCTGGAAGACCTAAATTTGGTCTCCATCGAATACAAGAAGCACGATTTACAGAGGGTCGTGAGAAATCATTTGGCTAATTACGGGCTCAAGAGATTTGAGCATGAGAATTCACCCTCAGATGACATCTTCCGAGGAGCGAGGTCCTATGAAGAAATTCTAGCCCGGATTCAATCCTTGGCACCCGAGGAAAGAGTTGATGTATTGAAGTTCCAGGAACATCGACGTAGCTGTCTTCCAACTGTGTTGCGAGGTGAGGGCCCAGGTATTTCAGAGACAAAACAGAAGGATGCTGAAGGTTCTAAGGATGAAACTCCCGACCAGGGAAAACACCAGGACGAGGGGGAACAAACGAAGAATCCGGAGGCAGAGAAAAAGACTCCAGACCCGCCAAAGAAACAAAATCCGGAGACAGAGATAAAGACTCCAGAACCGCCAAAGAAGCAGAATCCGGAGACAGAGATAGATACTCTAGGAAAATCTATGAAGCATATCAGAGAACCCATCACATCAGTCACCCCCTTGCAGTCCAAGCAAGGAAATATCGATGCAGGATGGATTTTCAACGAAGAGCTGAGGCCCATAAGAGTAGAAGAACTCCCTCCGAATGAGTTTTTCTTTGATAAAAAGAGAAAAGCAGTAGTAAAAAGGGAATTTTATCAAGAAGGAGAGTCGACTACAAAGAAATATAAAGTCATAACAGATGGAAAAGACAAGAAAAATGAGCAATTCGCCACTGAGATAGTAGGGACGCTAAGAGCCTATGCCTCGACGAATCAGTTTTCAGTTGGGCTCCTAAAAAACCAACTTAAAAGAAAAAATTGCCTAATTAAGACCCTTGAAGCCAGAATGGCCACAACAGTAGAGAATGTTAAAGATCAGGCGAGCGTGGGAATAGAGCAGGCCAGATTGGCCGATAAAAATGAAATAGAGATGCTCAAAGCTAAGCTTGAGCAAGCACAGCTGGCGGTCCGGGATGGTTGGACGTAAGCGAGCTAGTAAAGGAATTTTATCGAGCAGCTGGAGGCTAGGGTGGAGATCTCCGAGAATAGAATGATAGACATCGAGATGTTCAAATCCCAGGCAATCTATATTTGGAGCAGAATCTTTGCGGCACAACAGAATTTGCTCGCCAAGGTGGGAGCGATCCGGGAAAACTGTCTGTTGGTCAATCAGGTTTTCGAGAACTTATCGGCCAGAGAAAGGGATGCTGGAGTGGCTCGGGTCGCCTTCCAGGAGGCGGTGATAGCCATGAACAACAGGGTTTCGGCGGGTACTCCCAGGTTCACCATTTCAGAGCAAACCCGAGGAAACATTCTGTTAAAGGAATGGGAGCATAACGTCGCCGAAGGCAAGCAGGAAGCCCAAAAGATAACCAATTCCTTAGAGGAGGCCTTTAATTCTATAGACGGTGAGCTGCTGGGCATTGACAGCGGAGGCAATGCCGAGGCGTTGATGCAAATGAATGTGGAACAGATCTCACTTGATTTGAAGGAAAAGGAAGAAAGAGATTCAACCGATATCTCTCAGATGACTATGGTGGACATAGTCCAAGTTTATAAATGCATGATCAAACCTAGCGCGCAACTATGTTCCATCGACATCATCGATGGACAGATGGAAGACATGCTGCAACAGTTAGCCTGAGAATGTTACTTCTTTGAAGCCAGCTGTCAAGCAGAACCGTCTTGGTTAATATCTCAGCTGGTCGAAAGATGTGTTGCCTATACTGAGTCCGCGCGATGACGAACGCCTGGCACCAAGTGAAGACAGAGAAGGAGAAATGGAATGATTTCTCTCCTCCCTGTCATAACCGAAATTTTGTGACTATTGAGATTCTGTCTTATTTGTAAAATTGTATAAATATACCACAGAAAGAAATAAACAAGGCTGGACCTTTTTGTGTCGATTGTAACAGAGTTTTTTACATTTGAGAAGTTAATACAAGCAAATCTGAAGATTCTCAATTCCGTCACGACTGTGTTACAAGTTTTTTTCTTTGTATTTCATATTTCATTTCATTTCATATTCATAATTGATGTGCTTCGTTATACTTTAGTACGACCACTACTATAGCGAATGAATTTTGGTTTTCTGTAATTGTTTATTGTCTTTCCTCTGAACAAACTATCAGCGGGTGTAAGACCAATCTGCATTTTCAGAATTCTACATATATTCTCTTCTACATCGGTTATTTCCTTACATTTTCCTCTTCTGTTTATTCGTGAGATTCTCCCCTGGTAGAAGCCTTACACTATAGACAGCTAAATTTTTTTCTCCCACCTCACACCTTTTATTAAAATATAATACAGTTATGGGAAAGAGCCTTAGATTTGCATCCCTATTTTATTCCTAAAACCGTAAATTCTCTTTTATTTGACCAAATCGAGATAGCACTTAATCTCTCTTTGAAGTCTTTCCTACTTTTACTGTTCCCCCATGACTATCCCTGTACCAACACAACCTAATATCAAACCTGGACTATCGGACCAAACTCACATTGCTTTAAATATTTTCGACACAATTCTTAAAACTGCTACTAACCGGGTCGAACTTGAACATTCATGGGCATCCATTGAACAAGATATAACTATCCAGGAACAGTTGGAAGCTAGACAACGCCAACATAGAAACCTTCCCTAGTTTCCTTTGCCGAAGGTTGACGTTTCTCTCTTCTCCATATTTTACCAACTTTCGGATGCCTTGACACTATACTTCTAAGCCTTAAGTACAGACTCAGGAACAACAAAGAGTATCATTATTTAATGGTGAAAAATACTTGGGATCTTGTACCTCTTCCAAAAGGAAGAAAAAATGTCAGATGTAAATGGGTCTAAAGAATTAAGTATGCATCAGATGGAAGTGTTGAAATATGCAAGGCTCAATTAGTTTCCAAAGGATTTTCCCAAGTTGAAGGAATTGACTATAATGAAACCTTTTCCCCTATAGCCAAAATGAATTCCATTCGCCTTGTTCTTGCCCTTGATGCCTCACATAAATGGGAGGTCCATCAGATGGATGTTAAAGCCACCTTCTTGCATGGAGATTTGCAAGAAGAAATATACATGGAAAAACCTCCTGGCTATGTCCAGAATGAATCTAGACTTGTTTGTCGCCTTAAGAAATCTCTTTATGGTCTTAAGAAAGCTCCCCGAGCTTGGTATGCCAAAATGGACATCTTTCTTATTACCACTAGATTCTCTAGATGCCAATCTGATCCTAATGTCTATACCAAGAAAGTAGGAATCCATCTCATAATCCTTTTCCTTTATGTTGATGACCTTATCCTTACTGGTATTGACTCAAAACTATTAAACCATGTGAAAAATAGCCTTAAGAATAAATTTGAAATGATAGACTTAGTTTTTTTTCACTATTTCCTCAGCCTCCAAGTTTTACAAACCAATGAAGGAATTTTTCATTCCCAATCTAAGTATGATTGTGACCTTATTCATCACTTTCAAATGGATGATCGTAAACCAACCCCTTCTCCCTTCCAGTCTATAGTCAAGCTTATTGCCACATGTACTTCTCCCGAAGTTGATGCCACCTTGTACCGTCAGTTAGTTGGTAGCCTCTTATAAGTGACTCATACCTGTCCTAATATTTCCTTTGATGCTGGTATTGTTGCCTGATATATGAAAACACCCCATGAAAGCCATTGGAAAGAAACTAAAAGGATACTTATCTATGTTTGTGGTACAGTTCAGTTCATGATACATTACAGTTAAGGGGGGACTCCTTTATTGGATGGTTTCAGTGATTTAGATTGGGTCAACGACCCTGATGATCGAAAGTCTACTGCATGTTATGTTTTCAACCTTGGTTCATGACTTGTCACTTGGGCCTATAAGAAACAACAGGCTATTTCACTTTCTTCAGCAGAAGCAGAGTACCGAGAAATGATAAATGAAAGTCATGAAAACTTATGGATTTGACAGATTCTTTCAGAGTTTGGATTCCAGTAGCAACATCTGACCAACATTTGGTGTGACAAATAGAGTGCCATCAAGCTCGCCAAAGACCTAGTTCAACGTTAGAACAACAAACACATTGAGCTACACATGCACTGATATAGGTGGATATCGGTGGCCACCCACCTTTTCCAACTAGATCAAAACAATTTTCTGGCAATTTTGGTATTTTTAGCAGTTTTTAACTTGCAGGGCCATTTTGAGGGCCTAAATGAAGTTTTTTTGGAATTTATATTCTCAATTATAGCCAAAGGCTCTGATTGAGCCTCCTAAATGAATTTCCTCGACAATACCTTTCCAACGAGCTATCGTGTACCCCAAACAGAGATCATATGCCAAAGTTACGTCCCCAAGAAGTTGATACACCAAACTACCCAAAACGGGGTCCACAAAACTGTTGGCTTTTCATCTTCCGGGGTTAGGGTTTTGGATTTTATTTATGATAAAAAGGCCTTTGGAGACTCATTGTAAAATCATCTTCTCATGGATGCAAGTATCCGTCACATCTCTTCTCAAAGATAAGCTGCCACCATTCTAGCAAGTCTTTCACTCTGTATTTTTACAGTCTTTGTACATTTTCGCTCATTAATAGAAAATTGTGTATTACTATATTTCTGTGTTTATGTTTGCATCTCTGAGATATTTCTATTATATTATTGGATATCCAATATATCTCTGTACATTTATTTATTATATCTCCACTCTCATTTTGTGTCGAAAATAATCCAAATCAGTGGTATCAGAGCAGGCTACTCTTGATCATTTTTTTCAGTGCATGTCTTTGACGAGGTCCGAGTATAGAAATTTGGGTCTCGAGCTTGTCTCTCTCAAAGACAATTGCTCTCACACGTCCAAGAAACCCTCCATGGTGGAAGAAAAGAAAAATGACGAAGCAGACGATTCTATCAATTTGTTGCTTGAGCAAGCTCTCACGCGACAGAGGGATGAAATGATGGAGAATTTTTCCCACATCCTTCAACACATGCTGATAGAAATAGGCACATCTTCATCAAACAACCACTTTGGAAGAACCTCTCCTTTAATGGTACATGTTAATTTTGATATTCTCGTATTTGAAGGTCAGATAGATGCAGATGCCCTAGACAAATGGTTAAATATGCTAGAAGGTTATTTCTCTATTCACCATTTTTCCGACAGGGAAAATATCACCTTTGCACTCCTTAAAGCTCCCCCCCATGTCAAACATTGGTGGGAAAATTACTGGGAGAAAATTTCCACAGAAGAGTTTGGAATATATGGGGCTGATCCCACTTGGGATTTTTCTGTGGACGTGGTAAAGGAAAAATATTACCCTGTTGGCAACTATGAGGACCAACATATGATATGGACTACACTACAACAATAGAGGGGCCAAGCAGTTCCAGAGTTAACCAATACCTTCCATACCTTGAGCACCAAGTTGGGTATCGAAGACTCCAAATGACATTTGGTTTTGAAATACTGTGGGAATCTACACAAATACATCCAAACTGAAATGGATTTTTTGGACATCTCATCACTCGGTGTTGCTTATCGATATGTTGTTAAAATCGAGTAGAAATTTAAGCACCAGAACAAATGGGAGTTTGGGTCTGCAAATATGCAACAACCAAAGTATTTTAAAGATGGCCCTAAAAAACAGTCTCCCAAAAACCAGTCCAAGCCACATGAAAAGAAGGGTCATGGAAAGACAAAGAAGGACACCGAAAAATGATGCGATTTCCACAAAATACTCTGGCACAACACTGATGAATGTCACTCAAAACAATCATTGGTGGCCAATATCAAAGACAAGGAGCCAAACACTAATTCAGAATCTGATTCTGAAAATACTGGTAAAAGACAGATCATAGACACAGACCCCATTGCTATTGTCGCGACCACAACAATTCAACTAGAAGAACCAACATATACTGAAGAGGGGGAGTGTATTTTTCATTCATATATTTGGTTGAAGGGGACCTCGCTACATTTTAATGTTGATAGTGGAAGACATAAGAACCTCATCTCAACAGAGGTCGTCAATTAGTTGGGATTGTAGACAACACCACACCCGCAACCATACAACATCTGGTGGCTTTTCTAGGGATGATATCTCTATGTCAGCCAACAGTGTCGATTGTCATACGACATCCAACCCTTCAAGGATGAGGTATTATGTGATGTTTCCCCACTGGATGTCTGTGATGTTCTCTTGGGCCAACCATATATGTGGAAGCACCATGTTGTTTATGAGTCTCGACCTCGCAATGTCATTGTTTCTATGGGGGGTCATCTCTAAAAAATACTAGAGGTAGTTTCGAATACTGTTCCACCTAAACAGTTTCGCAAAGTAGTATCTCATACTACAAAATTCAACTTCTTCACAATCTGTTCAAAAGGTGAACAAAAGGATACTGCGACCACTACAGCCTCGGCCCAAGCACCTTCTATCCAACAGAAGCAGGTCGAAAAGATTGCAACAAAGTGTAAAGATTCCTTTTGCACACATGAATCTCATGTATCCAGACTGGTTAAAAAGGTCCAACCCTTCCAACCACATGTTCATGACAACCTTCAACAAGCTAAGCAACACAACTTCTCCAACAAAGAAAACAACTCATCAAGATGGAGATTCAACAAACGCTTTTCCCTCTCCCTCGGACACTCAACTTAATGGACACCATTGCTTCCTAAGGAGGGAGGATTGATCTAGGTGGATATCAGTGTCCACCCACCTTTTCCAACTAGTTCAAAACAATTTTTCTGGCAATTTTGGTAATTTAGTATTTTTAACAGTTTTTAACTTCCGAGGCCATTTTGAGGGCCTAAATGAAGGTTTTTTGGTATCAATCTTCTCAATGATAGCAAAAGGATCTGATTGATCCCCATAAATGAATCTCCTTGAATATACCTTTCCAACGAGCTATCGTGCGCCCCAAACAGAGATTGTATGCCAAAGTTACACCCTGGGAAGTTGATACACCAAACTACCCAAACCGGGTCCACAAAACTATTGGCTTTTCATCTTCCAGGGTTATGGTTTTGGATTTTATTTATGATAAAAAGGCCTTTGGAGCCTCATTGTAAAATCATCTTCTCACAGATGGGAGTAGCTGTCACATCTCTTCTCATAGATAAGATGCCACCATTCTAGCGAGTCTTTCACTCTACAGTCTTTGTACATTTTCGCTCATTAATAGAAAATTGTGTATTACTGTATCTCTGTGTTTATGGTTTCAACTTTGATACATTTCTGTTATATTATTGGATTTCCAAGATATCTCTGTACATTGATTTATTATATCTACACTCTCATTTCGTGCCGAAAATAATCTGGATCATGCTCTTCATTAGAAAGCTCATTCATGATCAAGTTATTGAAGTGCTCTTTTTCCCTACAGAAGATCAAGTTGCAGACATTTTTCACAAAGTCTCTTACAGAAGAGAAGTTTTCCAAACTTTGATCTATGTTAGGAGTTCAGGAAGTTGTCATTAAGGGGGGATAGGCTCTAATGCCTCCTTCCTTCTCCTATTGTGTCACTATTGTAAATCCTTCAATCCTATCCCAAGTTGTTATTAAGGGGGGATGTTAGGATATTTATAAACTTAGGAGTTAGTTAATATCTACTTGGTCTAATGTATCATTAGGTAAAAGTGTGTTCCTTAGTGTGTTTCTTTAGTATGCATTTTTAGTTAGGAAATTTAACGGTCATGGTATGTTCCCAACATAGAGTGATCCGATGGTTCATATTCTCCTCGATATTAATGACCATTGATCCGTGGCTTAACAACCGATTGGTCCATGATATCTATTTAAATAACATGGAGGGTCATTTTCCGATGATCGATTGTGAGAAAATATCTTGTAAAATCTCTTTGTAATTTTTTTTATTTTGCATTAATAAACTTCTCCAAGTGGTCTCCTTGGCTGGGGCCGTGGATGTTTCCCCATAGGGGTTTTACCACGTCAAAACATTGGTGTGTTTATATTTGATCTGGTTGTGTGAGTGGTTAGTGAAGGTGTTCATCCTCTATTTGAATACTTGAGTTGACGAATAACTAAGGCTCATCCCAACCCTCAGAAGGACACAGTAGTATCTATGCCAGAAAGGAAAATAATAAAATCCACCTTAGCTTAAAGATATACCTCATCCCTCAAGGGTAAATATGCACCCAGAGAGTCCATGTTTCTTCATTATCAAAATCATCTTGAATTTTCTATCCCTGAGAATCACAATTCCAAGGACTCTCAGATTCTTTTAACCCCTGCCTCCACTTCATCATCTAGTCCAACATCCACCCCTACATCTCCAATCAATCCTCATACTCCTATTACCCAAAAAATGGTTGTTAACAGGATGGATGCCATAATTGTTTCCATATATACACCCCTAGTTTTTCCTATAGGCTTACATGCACTCCCAACTACACATTACATGATATATTTTCCAAGATATAATGGGGAAGGGGATATCACTGCTAAGGAACATCTGGTAGCTTTCTACATCTTTACAAACAACTTCAACATTGACAATGCAGATGTGTGGATGAGGTTGTTTGTACAAAGCTTAGATGGGGAAGTTAGGAAATGGTTTCAGGATCTCCCTCCAGCCTCCATTACATATATTGATGCACTAGATGAAGCCTTCATAAAGGAATGGGGAGATAGAAGATATTATCTGTATTACATCACTAATTTTGGGGCCCTTAAGAGAAAGGACAATGAGTCTATTTTGGACTTCACCAAGAGATTTAATAAGATGTATGGTAGAATCCCAGATGAGATAAAACCAACTGAAGCCTCTAACAAGATCACTTATGCTAATGCATTTGATGCATAATTCTCTCTTCTGTTGAGGGAGATAAGATCCACCACCTTGTTTTTCATGCAAGAAGCAACCATTGAGGTTGAATCGAACATCTTGGCATTGGACATGTTAAAGACTAAATCTGATAAAGACAAGAAGAAACACATAGAGGATTCCCCTGCCTCCTCTAACCCAACCACATCTGATCCTAAACTTGATGAAATGACCAAAAAATTGAAGGATTTGGCATCTGAAATAACTAAGCTGAAATGGGAATCTAAACAACCAAACAAAGCTTTTCAAGGGGATGGGAACATAAATCCAAACCGGTTTAGAAGGTCGAATGATGCCCCTCAAATAATGCAGAGATAGAGGAGGAATGTTGATGATCAAAGAGTAGTACCTCCTTTAAAAATCAATCAGATTGAGGATATGGATGTAGATAGTGATGTTGTGGATGATGATGTTGTACTTTTCAATGAAACACATTTTTACACCAGTCACTTAACACAATAAGATTATGAGGTAGCACTACTCTCAAATCAGTTTGATATTGAGATAGGGGAAGAGGGAGTTATTCAAGGCCAACCCCAAAATAAATATGACTTGAGTCCTAGAACATGCACTGCTAAAGCCACCACCTCTGATGAGAATAGAAAAATAGAGGTACCTCCCAAGCCAAATCCAAACAAGGGTGCATTGGCTAAATCTCACCAACCTCCTCCATTTAAAACTGTTGCCCTTGAAGTAAAGGAAGCTAATAGGCCACAAACATATTTCATCCTAGAGCATGATTTGAGCAAGATCAATATCCCTTTACCTCTGTCAGAATTGTTGAAAAATGATCCTTTCAAACAATCCATTATGAAGGTTCTGCAACCACCTACTTCTGTTGTAACTTTTGATGTAATTAGTCTTCAGGATGAGAACCCAACCATTACTGTGGGCCCACACATTGAGGATGGCTCTGATGCTTCTCCACCTTTCTATATATCTTTAAATGTCCATGAAAAGATCCTACACAACTGTCTCATGGACTCAGGTGCCTCACACAATGTCATGCCTAAGGTTGTTATGGAGGAACTAGGTCTGGAGATCACCAAGCCCTACCAAGACCTTTACTCCCTAGACTCAAATTAAGTAAAATGTTTGGGATTAATAAAATATATGGTGGTTTATTTGGCACCGTTACCCATGAAGAGTGTAGTGATGGACATCGTTGTGGTTGACATTCCCCCCAAGTTTGGTATGCTTTTTTCTAGGATGTGGGCCACAAAGGTTGGAGGATCATTACAAATGGACCTCACATATGCCACCATCCCTGTTTTTTGGGGAGAACACAAGAGGCTATATAGGGAGGTCAGATTGACATACATCACCAGTGACCATTAGAATCCAATAAACCATCCTATTTATGATGTTGAGGATGATATTGGGTCATCTGTTTTTCATTTAAATAATGAGGAACTAGAAATTATAGTCTACACATGAAAAAATAAGTCACTGACAGATGAACAACATGAAGTATGGAAGATTTATTTCAATGGATCTTCATCAAAAGAAGGTTACGGGGCTAGTATAGTCCTCATTTCCCCTACATAGGAGGTTATAACTCTCTCTTATAAGTTGGAATTCAAGACTATTAACAATATAGCTGAGTATGAAGCTCTGGTGCTTGGATTGAGGGATTCCAAAGACATGGCCATTTAAAGTTTGGTTGTCTTTGGTGATTCTGAGTTAATCATCAATCAAGTCAAAAAAATCTATCAAGCTAAGCAATACAGGCTCAGACAATATAGGAACAAGGTGTGGGACTTGGTTTACAACTTATTTCTGGAATTTAACATCTCCTTCATTCCCATAGAGGCAAATCAGAAGGCATATTCTTTGGTCTTGATTGCCAGTACCTTCAGACCTCCCATTGGACCAAATATCAAATATCATGTGGAAGTTGGACATAGGACAACCATACCAAACAACATAAATCACTGACAAGTATTTAGTGATGATTTGGATTTGCAAAGATTACTACAAACCATTGAAGAATTCTACAGTATCTCAATAGATCAAGAGGGTGACGATGATGAATCATCTTATAAAAAAAATGTCATCTGCTGAACAAAGTGGTTGATCACAACATTGTGGAACTTAAAAAAAACCACATCCCCAAGGGTCTAGTACCATTGGAAAGGTTATTTGATAGTGATGATGTCTCCAGAGAAGCTGCCATAAAAAATAAAGAAGAGGAAGTGATGGAATGAAACATTGGGGCTGGTGAAAATCCCAAAATAGTCAAACTATCCAAGGCACTACCTCCAGAAAAAAAATACAAGTATGTCAGCCTCATGAAAAAAAATTCTGATACTGTTTCATGGTCGTATGAATATTTGAAGACATTTGACACTAACATCATCTAGCACAAGATCCCTCTGAAGGTTGGAACTAAGTCATTCAAATAAAATATCAAACAATTTAATCCAATGATGATGTCCATCATTGAAAAAGAGTTGAAAAGGATGCTTGATGCCATAATTATTGTGCCCTTGAGGTACTTATATTGGGTGGCCAACGTGGTGCCTGTGAGGAAAAAGAGCGGGGAAATATGCTTGTGTGTGGATTTTTGAATTCTCAACAAGTGTTCCCTAAAAGACAACTACCCCCTACCCAATATGGACTATATTTTTCAAAGGGTAGTAGGTTCCCACATGTTTTTCATGCTGGATGGGTACTCTGGTTAGTCTGCTGGATGGGGAAATAAGAAGTCTATTTAGTCTTTTATAGGTAAAATAAATTTTTTAAGGCGCTTTGTGCCAAACTTTTCTGAAATAATAAGGCCCATCACCAACATGTTGAAGAAGGATGTTGCTATCAAGTGGTCACAGGAGGAAAAATCAACATTCCAAAGGATCAAAAAATATTTGGTTGAAGCCCCTGTATTGGTCATCCCTGACTATGCCAAATAATTCTTTATCTTCTCTTTCGTTTTCGAGGAAACCATTGCTGCTATGCTACTGCAAAATAATGAAGAAGGGAATGAACAACCCATAGCCTTTTTTAGAAAATCCCTTCAATATGTTGAGCTGAAGTATGACATATTATAAAATAAGGCCTATGCGTTGGTCAAAGCGTTGAAATCGTTCAGGGTGTATGTGTTACAGTCTAGAATAACAACCTATGTTCCTAGCAACAATGTCAAAGAGATTTTGGTCCAGCCAGATAGTGAAGGGAAAAGAGGGAAGTGGATTGTCAAACTATTGGAGTATGACCTGCACATAAAACCCACCAAGATGATCAAGGGAAAGGGACTTGCCAATTTGTTATCAAAATCAAACTGTAAGGTGTTTGAATTGCATCAAACCTTCACCCAATCCGATGCACCCATGGCACAATATGGACAAGACAACATGCAAGTATTTGAAAATTACTCCAATTCACTTTGGTACATAGAGGCTATTTAATTTTTTTTAGCACCTATAATGTCCACCATATTTGAAAAAGACGAGGGCCAGGTCTCTCAAATTAAAAGATATCAAATTCTGCATTTTAAATTAGAACCTATATTGGAGGGATCCTGCTAGCATCCTATTAAAGTGTCTTGATGAAAATCAATCTAAACAAGTCATAACCGATATGCACATGGGAGTTTGTGGACGACACCAACATTGGAAAGATACAACCCTCAAGATCCTAAGGGAAGGGTACTACTGGCCCAACCTTTTATCTGATGTATTCACCATAGTAAGGGAATGCAATGAATGAAAAAAGTTTGCAGGAAGACAAAAATTACTCTCGCTGCCCCTAAAACCTATCACTACCAATGGCCCCTTTCAACAATGGGGATTACATTTCATAGGTGAGATAAACCCACCATCTAGTGGGAAGAACAAGTGGATCTTCACTGCTAGTGACTACTTTACCAAATGGATCGAGGTTGTGCCCACCATGAATGCTACTAACAATGTGATTATGAACTTTTTGGAAACCAATATCTTTTCCAGATTCGGTTGCCCTAGAAATATTATAAAAAAAAATTCCCAGGCATTCAAGTCCAAATCCATGATTGACTTATGTGGAAGCCATAAAATTTCCTTGACACATTCCATGCCCTATTATCCTTAGGGGAATAGGTGGGTTGAGTCATCAAATAAGACTCTCATCAGGATCATCAAGAAATTGTTGACTGAAAACAAGAAATCCTGGGACTCTAAACTTAAGTACGCCTTGTGGGTTGATAGGATCAACACTAAGAGATACTTGGGAACCTCGCCATTTCAGATAGTCTATGGGATAGATGCCATCTTCCCTACTCAACTTAGTCTACCAGCTCTAAAATTCCTACAGGAAGAAATGGAGGAGCCAAATGACATCCAGAGGATAATCTTTCAGATTATCGAGGTTCAACAAAGGAGAGAAGCACCGAATTAGATAACTGAGGCATATGAGATCAAGATCAAATTAGATTTTGACAAGAAAACCAAGAAAGAGATATTTCAAGAAGGCGACCTGGTCTTGAGGTGGGATGCCAGAAGGGAAGACAAATCTAAACATGGTAAGTTCAATAACCTCTGGTTTGGTCCTTTTAAGGTGGTTGAGCTTCTGGGCAATAATACATTTCTTTTACACAATCTGGATGATACTGAGATTTTCAGAGGCCCGGTAAATGGGCACTTCTTGAAACACTATTTTGCTTGAAAGACTGAGGGAAGGCCCCTCTTGTACCATAATTGCTTTGGTTTTTTTCTTGCACTTTATTAGTTATTTTGTGTGTGAATAAAGACTCCATAGCCCAACAAAGGCACTAGGGTGTAGTTACGGTTTTGGATTCAATAAGATGCATGGATGAGAGACAGTAGAAGATATACATGGATGACAGACAAAAACATGGGTAAGATAAGGACGGTGGGAGCAAGTTATTAAGTTCCAAGGCACTGATCTATTGTTCTCATTACCCCACAGGGGGGTGCTGTCCCCAGTTGGAGCCAATGTTGAGACCTAAGTCTGCATCCATTCCCCTCCTCTCTCATTTCCCTATACCTTCATCAAAATCGTTCCTCTTCTAATTGGTTAAGTCGGTTTCCCATTACTAAATGACTCAGTTTTTTATCATTATCTTTCTTGATTGATTTTTTGCAACAATTGTTTTTGTTTTCTTGAAGGGTAATTGCATGTCATGGTTTGGGTTTGAAATACTTGTCATCATGTTTACCATTGATTGAGCATGCAGGAGGTCAACCAATTCCTTTATATGCATAGGAAA
>ML855238.1:0-28413 GCA_009831015.1 Picea engelmannii | reverse complement strand
CTAAAACTAACCCAGAAATTTGCATTTGCCTAGGTGCTATCATCCTAAGGTTTTAGTCCTCATTTTTCTAGTGTTCTAGGTGCAAATTTGTGAAGTTGTTTGAGGTTGTTGTTGTTGTTGTGACTACTATTACAGTCATCATTTCATCCCCTTAACACCCCTCAAACTATCCATAAAACCACTAAACATTTGTACTAAACAAACTATAATCATTGGATGTTGAAGTAGTTGTCGTATTGCTTTATTATAGTACTTTTCTGAAGTGGTTTCTATTGTTGTTATCATCATCAATTAATGTTGTTATAAGTGTTTGGACAGCCATTTAAGTCATTTATTGACTTGCTTTTAATCTTGAAATTATGAGTGACAAAATACTATCAAATTGCAAAGTCTTTATATCATTCTTGTCATCATAACTTGCAATTTACGGATACATTGTTGTTGCTATAATTTTATCTTTGTTTGTCTTTAGTAGCACATATCTCTATTTTGAATTCACTAAATTGAAACATCGAAAACATTTTTTGTTGCTAACGTTTGGTGTTTTATTAGTAAAGGGCATGTATCATTCACCTTGAATTTCTCCTTAACCCCAAACAATACCAAATGACTTCTTCCTTTGGAGTGACCTAGTGAGAGGGGTGGGTTTTACCTTTGTCTCATCTCCCTTCATCAACCAACTAGGTCTTGGGACATCTCCCTTGGAGTGAGTTTCATCTCCTCCTAAATAGAAAGAGGTATCTTATGGGGTGACAATGATAGGACTACCTCCGTGTTACATCAATCTAAGCCTTCTTGCCTTTAGGCTTTGGACAAGTATAGATTGTGCGATAACATTTTTGGCGCCATTGTCGGGGAACATTGAATCAATTTTCCTCGTACGACACTCTTTCAATAAGTTTTTCCCTCAAAGCTTTCATCTTACGAAACTTACCTAAAAACTCCACTGAGGGTGATTCCCTCACTCCCTTTGATAATCCTTAAGAGGATATCTAGCGACTCCACTGACCTTTTCCAAGGTGCCACCTTACTCTCAACTTTGTGATATTTCCAAGATATGGGATCATGGCACCCTGGGAACAAGTGTATCCGACTATTGATTCTTAAATTTTTCAAGGATACCTGCATTATTTTGATATAAAATGGTTAAACAACTCTCCAAGATTCGAAGGCCTCCCAATTACTCACATTGTAAAATTCTTGAAGTATATAAGTGAGATAGAATTTGAAGGGGAGGATGTTCTGGTAAAACTGTTCATACTTTCCCTGCTGTATTTTTTGCAAGATTGGATTAAGGGTTATTGTGAAGATAAGGGTATATCATCTTTCGTAGACCTCATCAGTAGGTTTATTAAGCTTATGAAACCAAAATGCCAAACATATGAAGATGCCCTTCAAAATCTCACAATATCCCTAGAGGACGAAGGATTCACCACTGAGATTGTGGAAGATCTCAGGGATGTGTACCATACTCAATACCAAGAATCCTTTGATATAGAAGGATAGATTTACGAAGAAGGTTGTCAACCCCTTGAAGGGAGCAATATTTTTCCCATGATCCAATAGAATGCAATAAAGACTTGACTAAAGAAGTGAGTTATGAAGATGAAGCACTAGTATTTGCTCCTTCATTTGATGAAGCTCTCCAATATCATATCTCTCATGCACAAGACGAAGAGAATGAGGTGAATCATTTTCCTTTCCTGGTTTTTGATGACATTTTGTTCTATGATTCAGAAAGTGAAGAAGTAAAGGAACCCTTGGAAGAGCTAGGTCCTTCATTTTCGGATGAAGGTGAAAAGATGATTAAAGGGACGAATCTTGGGCATAATGAATTGGATGCTCTTCCATTTGATGAAGTCATCCAAGCCTTTGACACTCCTACATAGTAAGAAGTGAACACGATAAGTTATTTCCCTTTCTAGGATTTTGATAATGCTTTATTATATGATTTGGAAAATGAAGAAGTATTAGAGGATCCCTTGGATGCATTAAATCCTTCATGTTATGATAAAGGTAGTGACATGGTTGATAACATTGATGAGTTCATACATGTTAGAAGACGTAAGTGGGATGTGATTGGTTGTAATGGGGATCCCATTTATGATATGGAAGGATATCTTTGAATGTTGCCTTTACAACAATCATATGATGTTCCTAATAATTTTGATGTTTGGCAACAAGATGATGATATAATTACAGAAGTTTTCCAAGCACCCAAGGATGACCCAGTGCAATGTTCTCCTGATGATTTCGTTCATACCTTGAGGACTTGGATTTATTCTATGAAGAATATTATCAATGATTGTTGTGCTCAAATTTTGATAAAGGTGAGGATGTTTCTTTCCTGAAGCAGGATACTTGTGACAAGGTTGTCCAGCTCCCTCCGATTGTTTTACCTTGTTATGTCACTAAGGATGCAGTTGGGGAACATGTTTCTTGTTTCAAGTTTTCTTTAGGGCAAAAATTTTCATTAGAATTCAAGGGCAGGTTGAATGCCTTAAGAAGTTTATTATCTCAACCTTTCGTCTTTCCCCTGAGAAGTTGTCAGTTTCCCTCTAAATTCTTGTTAATCCCTTCTCAGACCCCAGGGAGTGATGACGTCCAAGGTAGTCAACCCTTAGACTCTCTGAGCTAGCCCTTTGAGTCCTTGACCTCTCACGATCCTTTTCTGAGATGGATTGATGACTTTTTTTGGAAGGGTAACTTGGCATGATTTTGTCCCTCCCTCCCGCCTCCATGAGCTAGACTTTACGATTTCCTATGATATATGCATGCTCTAACTCATGCTTATTTTGTGCTTGACTTGTCATTGTTTTGGTTTATGATGAAGCACAAAGGCAAGTATTATGAGGTATTGCTAGGATGGTTTCACTGGTTATTTGACTACACCTAGCATTCAACCAACCATTACATATCATGTTAGCATAGTTGTGGTTGCATTTTCATATTGACTTGTTTCATTATGTATATATGTATGTGCATGATTAAATTTGTTTTA
This sequence comes from Picea engelmannii, assembly GCA_009831015.1. Classification (NCBI taxonomy): domain Eukaryota; kingdom Viridiplantae; phylum Streptophyta; class Pinopsida; order Pinales; family Pinaceae; genus Picea; species Picea engelmannii. The sequence continues at coordinate 25,412 of ML855238.1, read as the reverse complement.
TTTCAAATTTTATATCATATATGGATGAGGGGTGATATCACCACCCTAAGGATTACTAATGTATTTTGTTGAGATTTAATAGGCACAAGTCATGCTAGAGATGTTAAGGTTCTCATGTGCTCTACGGTGAGCACATGTCCCCGATTTGGAGCCTGATGTTATCCCCTAGCCTAGGGATAACTAAGGAGATTATGTCTTGAGGCCCACATGTCCTAGACATAGATTAATGAGAGACAAATGACTTAAGGATGGCCCTAGAGGGCCCCTCTTTTCTTCAGTGCAGTCCACATATCACCAGCAGCAGTATCCATCCCACCAAGCTTGGTCCTAAAGTAGCAGTGAGTCTTGCTCCATGAGGTAATGAGTTTGGGTATCATGGTATGTATCACTCTGATTTTTGAAGCACTTGAACATGTTGTATTGAGTCCTTCTTCAATTCATGATGTTTACTTGGAAATTATGGTTTTTGCCTCGTTCAAACCTGGAAAGGTGACACAATGCCCTAGGAAGTTGATTTCCCTTTAGGATGGGTTGATATTGGGTGGATCTTTGAAGATTCATCATCTGTCCCCTCCATACTTACCACTTTCCATCTTTATTCCTTCCATCTCCCATTTCCTTTTTGGGCATTGGGATTGGGTACACTATGAAGGGTCGTACCTTACCTCGTGGGAAGAAGGGGCTAAAGTCCTAGAGGGTAAAATTAGTTAGCAAGAGTTAAAATCCAATTATGAAACCTTCGAGATGCTTCGCCCAGGGATTCCTGAGAAAGTAGTGAAAAGATTATCAGTAAGAAAAGGGAACCCACAAGATAACATAAACACTCAAGGTACTAGTTGATGGATAGGAGGTATCATCATGAGTCGGCCTATTATGACCATGGGCATGTAGCAGTATGACATTACCACCTATTTGGTCACAAAAACAGGGTAGTGGCTCTTGGTGGCATAGCCAAGAGAAAGGGGGTCTCATCACGAGCCAACCTTCTCATTTCCATGAAATGCTTGTGGATAATGTTGTCACCTCTGGTCATCAAGCCACAACAGTGGCCCTCAACTATTTCCTTGTAGCACAAGAGGAAAAGATCAAAAGAAAATAAAGCTAAGAATAAATGGAAATAAATGGGCTAGGAAACAATTGCATCCATGACAAGGTGCATCTCACCCTCCACAAAGGAACCACTAGGTAAGACTCTACATTTCCTTGTTATCACATGCACCCCATGCCACCTCATACACTTACATGACTTGGACTAGACTCCACCTAGGAAACACCCCAAACTTAAGAGAGGTTAGCCCAATAGGACATCTTGATACCCTCTCCAAAACTAACTTGTCTAATTCCATAATGTCTTTGAGCATTTGTTTGGGGTTAAGGGGGGTTTGATGCACATGTTCGAGTAATTTAATTATTAGATGTGATTTACATGCTATGATCCTTGTGACTTATGAACCCCTGGAGGGCGTACTTGTTGTTTCTGCTGGACCTTTTCCGGTGGACAGGTACACATGAGGGAATGATTAGCTCGGACCTTCATGGGGGCTCAAAGCCCACAAATGGATGTTGAAACCCCAGCCAAGGGTAAGAAGATATTGAAGGCTTGCACCAGATGAAGGAAGGATGATGCATTTGGAGGCATTGTGGAAGACCTAGACCTAAGGTCTCATGCTTCTCCCACCTGAACATTGACCTTGGGAGGCCTTGGACATCACCTCTACAACCCTAGACGTCACCTGTCAGCTGGGGTTGTCACCTTGGAGGCATTCATGAGGTTATTGGCACGTGTGGGAAAGTTTAGGCCTTTGGAGGCCCAACGGTTCATCTCCTTTGCCTAGCATCCCACACTTGAGGCCCAACGTCACCCTAGGAGGGCATGAAGTCACCTTTGGAGGCCTATTTAGATGCAAATTGAATTTATTTTGGTAAAAATGTAATTTTTTAGTAAACTGGCCAGGTTAGCCCTGATATTTTGACCTAAAATAATTAAAGGTCATAATTTTGGTATAAATATACATAAAGTGACATTCATTTTGACCATAACTCATCACACACAATTGGTGGTCTGAAATTTTTACCCTCTTTAAGGGTTATTGGCTGAAATAACTAGTGTGCGCCTCTTGGGAGAGCTTTAAGGTGGTGTATTTTGGCATTTTTCATGGTGGAATGGTCTTGAACTAGGGTTTGACTTGATTATTCTTGGTGAAGTAAGTGGAAAATATGGATTTTTATTCATGGTATGAATGTTTGTGGTAAAATTTACTTGTTTCATGTCTAAGATGATGAAATTGCTTGTCTAAAACCCTAGGGGAGAAACAAAAAATGCTTCTTTCTCTCTATAACTATTCTACTAGCTTGATCTTGCCAATTGTACATTTCTTGAGAGTTGGTATTAGAGCCCTAAAGTGCTATCTCTCTAGTAATCTCATTCTTGTCACCAGCTAAATTGTCTTTCAAAAAAGCTAAGGAAGGAAGGTACGCTAGGGCCTAGAAGTGCCTACTCTCTAGAATAACCTCCCTTAAAAGGGGCAAATGCTTGAAGCCTTGAAGTGCCAACACCTCTTGCATTTACTTCTTCCCTTAGCTAAGCATTATCATTATTATATTTCCCAAGTAATATTGTTACTGTTATTGACTCCATAAGCCCTAAAATGCACTGATTTTTACACTCTTGTGGATGAATGAGACCAAACAAACCTTCAACACATCTTCTTGAAACTTTCACTAACACTAACAGCCATATTACCGCTGCTATAATTGTTGTTACGGCCTTATTTAGCAGCCTTAATCAGCATACTAACCCCTAAAACTAACCCAGAAATTTGCATTTTCCTAGGTGTTATCATCCTAAGGTTTTAGTCCTCCTTTTTCTATTGTTCTAGGTTCAAATTTCTGAAGTTGTTTGAGGTTGTTGCTGTTGTTGTGACTACTATTAAAGACATCATTTCTGCCTCTTAACACCCCTCAAACTATCCATAAAACCACTAAACATTTGTACTAAGCAAACTATAATCAATGGATGTTGAAGTAGTTGTCTTATTGCTTTATTATAGTACTTTTCTGAAGTGGTTTCTATTGTTGTTATCATCATCAATTAATGTTGTTATAAGTGTTTGGACAGCCATTTAAGTCATTTATTTACTTGCTTTTAATCTTGAAATTGTGAGTGACAAAATACTATCAAATTGAAGTCTTTATATCATTCTTGTCATCATAACTTGCAATTTCCGGATACATTGTTGCTGCTATAATTTTATCTTTGCTTGTCTTTAGTAGCACATATCTGTATTTTGAAGTCACTAAATTGAAACGTCAATATCATTTAATGTTGCTAACGTTTATTGTTTCATTGGTAAAGGGCGGGTATCATTCAACTTGAATTTCTCCTTAACCCCAAACAATACCAACTGACTTCTTCCTTTGGAGTGACCTAGAGAGAGGCGTGGGTTTTACCTTTGTCTTATCTCCCTTCATCAACCAACTAGGTCTTGGGACATCTCCCTTGGAGTGATTTTATTCTTCTCCTAAATAGAAAGAGGTATCCTATTGGGGTGACAGTGATAGGACTACCTCTGTGTTACGTCAATCTAGGCATGCTTGCCTTTAGGATTTGGGAAAGTATAGATTGTGCGATAACAGGGCCTATGTTAAGTTGGATCCCAAGTGAAATTGATATTAGATTGCTTGTTGAAACTTGAGAACATGAATAATTTAAGGTCCCTAACATAGAATGATTTGTCTTGTGGTCGGTATGGAACAAGAGATCCTACCATAGAAGGATTTGAAGCATAGTTTTTTACATAAAAAATAACATTTTTCCTCACATTAGGCTTCACAAGAAAGACTCTTTAGATCAATACATGTGGATGGAAATTGCATATATTAATTCTACGAAGATTTGTATAACAATATGTTATTTCACACCTATTAATTCTACCTTTTATAAGAAAAATAATTTAGATAACAATTGTCCTTACAATGACTTAGCACATGATATTTATAGTGTGAGAAATGAAGGTAGTATCCCCTTGCAAGGAGGCTTTAATGCTAGAACAACAATTAATTCGAACCCAATGATTCCAACCCAAATCCTCTATGGCTATATGAGGACCTTGTTTTAGCTAGCAAATAAAAAAGAAACTCTAAAGACTTGGTTGAGAATTAGTTTGGTACTGAGCTAATCGAACTCTGTAGTTCTCAAGATCGAATAATTTGCAATGATCTAATGAAGTGGCTAAAATCCAACTAGATTACTTGTATTCATGTCCTTGGTAGCAGTGTTGTAAATCATATTATATTTGATATTCCCATACACAACCAAATAGTAAATTTTGACATCTTAAATGGCCATGAACCCAACTCTGATCATAGACCTTTAACCCTAACTCTAAACTTTGTCGTGCACAAAAACCCCATTGAAGAGAATTATGATAACCAAAATCACTTGATCTTCGAAAAAAATAAAGGTGATCCTTTTTTTAAAGGATTTAAATAATGAATTAAATCTACTATCAAATAAGGACAATATTGAAGACCTCTATCACAGTTTTATGACAATCCTCTCTACTTCCATTAACAAGTTCTTTATTGAGGTGTTGTGTAAAAAGGAAAAGAGAATGGTGAACCCTTGGTATGATAAAGACTGTAAGATTGCTAGAAAATCCATTATGGATGCTTCTAATGAGTCCTTAAACTTCGACAAGATAAACAGGTACAAAGCTCTAATTACAAGAGGAAAAAAGGTATTGTATAAATAGAAATCAAGATAAGCTTTTGCACCTATCTAAGCTAGATCCTAAGAAATTCTAGAGACAAATTATGACTCATTAATCTAAAGAAAAAAAATATGATTCCCTTGAGGGACTGGATTTCCTACCTTAAAAATCTTTACGAATCCCCTGATGTCATGGACAACATTCAAACTCTTTCTACAAAGGAAGAAGTTTTTTCTTTAGAAGATATAGAGTTTGGGGTTAAGTGGCTCACAAAAGGGAAAGCTAAGGACATTGAAGGCTACCATGTAGAAATCTTAAAAATTGGAGGGCTTGTCCTCATCCCTCGCATCCACAAGCTCTTTGATTTAGTAGTCAAGAAGGGCCTCCCTAAACCATGGTCTCAAAGCCTTATTATACATATTTTTAAAGGTGGGGATAAAAATAATTCCTCTAATTATAGGACCATTATGATTAACCCCCTTTTAACCAAGTTATATGGAATTGTTTTGGGAAAGAATATTAGTGTATGTCTAGAAATCCATGGAAAAAAAGAAAAAGGCCAAGTCAGATTTAGGAGTTATCAATCAATTGTGGACCACCCAGTTATGCTTAGGATCATTGCAAAGGAGTGTCGTAATAATAAAACCAATCTCTTATGTTATTTCATTGACTTTAGAAAATATTTTGACATAATGCCTAGGACTAACCTTTGGAATATATTTGAAGAGCTAAAATTTTATTTTGAGTTAAGAGTTGCTTCGTTAAGGTTGTAGGAGTATGTTATTGCCAAGTTTAGGAACATTGAGGGTTGGTCAAAAGAAATTAATTGTAATATAGGATTTAAGCAAGGTTGTCTCATGTCCCCTACCTTTTTTGACATATACATTGACAGTTTAGAGGGTTGTTTGGAAGAAATAGGTTGTGTGGCCAAAATCTAGCTAGTATAGTCATCATATTTCTTCTTTCTATTGATGATATTGTTCTTATGGTGAGAGTGATTATGATCTCGACAAGCAACTAAAAATTATCAAGGATTTATGCTCTAGTACAGGTATGATTATTAACACTAACAAAACAAAGGTTATGATAATTAAATCCAAAAAGATCACTTACGCCAATTTAGTGTATGACAACAACAACTTGGAGGAATTGACTTTACACAAATATATCAAAATCAATCTTTATCACAAGCTTAACTAGAATTATAGCAATGAGAAACAGGATAAATAGAGGGTGGAAATATTATTATGGACTTGAAAACAGTTGTAAATCATCGTACCTTTGGCTATGGGATAAGAAGGAACTCCTCTTTGAGACTCTTGTCACTCTTGTTATCTTATATAGTTTTGAATTTTGGGGATGCAACATCTCTAGAGAAACATGGAGAAATATAGAGAAAATCCAAAAGTGTTGTATAGCTTATTATCTCAAAATTAAAGGCAATAAACCCTATCATATCCTCCTCATAGAAGCGAGCATTTGCCCCATTGAGAGCACAACTATGACTAGGTACCTAATGTTCAAGAATAAGATAAACAACATGGAAGAAAAGAGGCTTCCCAAGATCTCTTTAAACTTCAGTAAAAACCACCTGCAACTGAAGTCAAGTTGGCATAAAGATGCTAGGTATTGGCTAAATCATTGGGGAATAAAGGAAGATGTCACTCTACATAATAATGATAATATTAAAAATATTACTACATCTAAATTTAAGGAGAAATTTTGGCATGATAAAGAATTAGAGAATATAAGAAAATTAAGATACTATAAGGAGGCGAACAACCTTGATCTAAAAGATCAAAAGTATCTATCTATTTTGACTAGTGTAAAGAAGAAAATCAGCATTGCTAAAATAAAAACAAACTCTCACGAGCTCCATAGTGAAACAAGGTGTTGGAGAATTCTTAAAATGTTGTGGGTTGAAAAAATTCATCGTCTTAATGACACTAAGAGAGTTGATGATGAAAAACACTTTCTCTTAGAATGTCCTACGTACACTCACATTAGATCACATTTTCAAAATATGTGTTACAACACCGACCTTCCTAATCTTTTAACTCTTCAAAACGATGGTGATTTAGGAATGTTTCTCTTAAAGATTTCTGAGTACATAAATAAAATTCTAAAGCAAACCAAGTAATTCCCTACCTTTCTTCAGGTCCAATAAACCAAAGTTGGTCTCAATGGATGTTAACCACCACCACCACCATCAATTTAAGATATTTCAATTGATAATTTGAATGGGTTTAATGATTAAGAACATGTGTTTCTTTAGAGGATACATGTTGAAATTTAAAAGAAAGTGAAGTTGATATATTTTTATAAATTAAATAGTCAAATTGCTATATAAAAAAAAGTACACCCTTAAATTAAATTATTATTTTTTTAATCTAAAAACATCGATATTTCATTATATTATATATAGGAAAAAGTTGTAGTTATTTCTAGTAGGGTTCTGCCTCTAGGGAAACCAGAACCCCTACCAGTAGAAAATTAGCATATATGTCCATAACAACCTTATCGGAGTCTTAAGAAAAACAATTGCAAAAATAGACCATAAACTAAGTTAACTACCTATAATTGTCCATACTATCATAGAGACTAAAAAAAAACTAGACATCAAACCTTAGGAGTTTGAGGCTTGTCCTCCACAAATGCATCCACCAGAAGATCAGTCTCCATGTCCTTTCCCTAAGTAGTTCTGAAGGCTAAGGGTCTTCATCCAGGACAATGAGATTTTCTTGAGTGCCCTCTGAACCTAAGGATCTCTATTGTTTCTTAGAAGTGTTTTCTTTCACTTCAACATGTGAGAATGATACTTCATTTATGAAGGCCACTTTGTACATGGCCTTGAACTTTCCCTAAAAAATCTCGATCATATGAAGGATATCTTGTTTCTCCTCACTTTTATTCTCCGAGGCTTGTGCAATTATAGTTTTACCAACCAATAGGTCTATGCAATCTTAAAAAACTTGGTGGTTCTAGTCCATGAAAAGACCAGGTATTTCACCCATCCCCTAACTTCCTGCATGATTTGTGCTTCAAAGAAGGTATGTCTTTTGGCCTTGATATCCTTCTCCACCTCCTCAACTTCTTGTTTAGCCATTGCTAAGTCTTTCCCCTTGAATAGTTTCTTAACTTCCCAGGCTTCTCCCACTACTTTCGAGGAAATAAGCGTATCCCTTGAGGTCAAGGCCCACCCAAACACAGCCCATGACTTTCTTTTACAAGCACCCCTATCCCTACTAGAGATATGAACAATCATACCCATAGAAGTTTTACAAACACCCCCATCCTTACTAGAGATATGAACCATCCTACCCATAGAAGACTCCCTCACAAGATAGAAATAAGATGAAAAAGACATTGTCGTGAACCAAAGGGTGAAAGTAAAAGGGTAAGAGATTCAAATGGAGGTGGGTGACTCCCTAGAATACCCCCCCCCCCNTGACAGAGCTAAAATCAAGTCTAGAAGTGGGCCAACTCTCCCCCTCCAAACCAAGAAAACACCACAAGAACCAAATACCAAATAATAGATTACTTGGAGCCAACGACGAGAAAAAAAACCCATAGCATCCATCTCCTCACTCAACACCAATTTCTCCACTCGAGCATAAGCAAACTAGGCTAAACTAGTGCTTCTTTTGGGTTAACATATGAGAGAATTCTCCACCCAACTGATATCATCATCATACCTAAAACTACTTGTGATCCAAGTGGATATTGGTGGCCACCCACCTCTTCCATTGACTCAACATGGTTCTCCATCTAGGTTGTTTTGTTATGATTTTTCTGAGATTTTCTAGGTCTTAAACTTCCGGGTTCATTTTGAGGCCCTTAACGATATTTTTAGACAAGTGATACCACCCTGGGTCTACATTCAAAAAATCGAGGCTACATTGTTTATCATAGTCCTCGGTTAGAGCTTTCCAATGAGCTACTATGTGCTCCAAACTAAGCTTGTATGTGAATTTTACGCTTCTAGGAAATTCATGTAAAAACTAACACCCAAAAATACCTTTTGGCGTTATTTTTAGAAAAACACCTTTTAGCACTTTGTTGCCTAGGTTTAGGGTTTTGGACCTTTAGGGATCTTGTTTTATGTTAAAAGGCCATATTTTCAGCCTCTTGTATTAGCTTGTTGCGAATGAGCGTAGCCGCCATCTCTCTCCCTTCAGAGATAAGCTATCACATTCTATCCAGTTTGTGTTCTATGGTATTCTGTTATTTTATTCATTAATATAAATTGGGTTTTCATTGTATCATTACACTCTCTACTATATTTTTATGTGTGTTTCATTTCATTCCCTATACAATCCGGATAAGTGGTATCAAAGCAATCTACTCTCTTTTTTTCTTGGTGCAAGTCCCCAACAAAGTCAAAGTATAGAGAGTTGGGTCTTGAGCTAGTTTCACTAGAATACAACCACTCTCGCCAACCCAAGCGACCTCCCATAGCAGGGGAAAATCCAGATGAAGGAGAAAGAGATCATATCAAGTTATTGCTTGAGGAATCCCTAGTGCAACAAAGGAACGAGATGATGGACAACTTCGCCCAAATCCTTCAATGGATACCACAGACGAGCTGTCAGGAAATGAGATGCACTTCAACACTAAACCTGGCAGAAGAGAAGAATAATTTAATCAAGAACGTAAATGACAAGGCATTCACACAGTACACAGATATTTTACCTTGGAAACCCAAACTGGGTAAACCAACATTCCTTGAGCATTCTACTCTCTTGTTGTCTTATTCAATTTGAATAAAAGGTTACATGTCTAACCTTGGTCCACACCTAAGACACAATCGACATCATACCCTCTTTCCTGCGCAAGAACAACCCTGTAGCTAATATGTCTTACATCTGCATGACTACCAACCTACATCTAAAGATTTCTCTAAAGACTGGCTATCCTATGATTCATTGATTAGCCTTTAAGACCTTACAATGTGCCTTTTTATAGGCTTTACAATAGGTAAAACCCTAAAGACATGGCACCAAAAAACGGTTACAGATCCACACAGATCATTGGCTACAAATCCCGTGAATATTGAGATTCTATTACAGTTGACTCCAAGTTGGATTACCAGTCGGCCTGCATTCGGTCTTCAGTCGGTCGCCACATGCCCACTTGTCAAATTCTTGTCGGTTGACCTCTTCAACTTGTTTTCGATTCCTTTACCATGTCAAACCACCTCGACCTTCGACTTCAACTTTACCTGGTCGACTAACATCGACCTTCGACTTATTTTCGATCTACCTTGACCCTCAACTTGTTGTCGATCCACCTCGACTAGACTTTCACTACAAAGAATATAGCAACCCAACATTCTCCCACTTCTTGTATTCTTTGCTGAAACCAGGAGATTCCTGAACTTTCATTCACAGACCCAGGGCAACAATGCCCATTGCCTCTCTGAACCAAGAGAACTTCACAACACTCACATAATTGGTCAACGAGTCTACTATTTTTTCCAATGTGTCTACTTTCTCCAGTAGCACCTTATTACTTTCCACCATATCTCTTACAAAATGGTATTGTACATCAATGTGCTTAGTCTTCAAATGATAAGCAGGGTTCTTTGCCAGAAATATTGTGCTTTGACTATCGCAACTTACCTTCATAACTCTCTGCTCAAACCCGATTCCTGAGCATATCCTTTGCAGCCATATTGCTTCTTTTCTTCCATGAGTGGTTGCCATGTATTTATCTTTTGTTGTTGACAAGGCTACAATCGCATGTCACCTACTCATCCATCTCATTACTCCACCGAACATCTTGAAGACATATCCGTTGGTCAACCTCTGTCGATCCAGATCTCCAGCCCAGTCGAAGTCGACAAAGCTATGTACATTTAACTTACCACTGTCACCTCTAGGTCTTCCTTGGTAGCATATAACATAGTCCTTTGTGCCACACAAATACCTTAATACTCTCTTGACAGTTGTCCAGTGCTTCTTTCCAAGTGTCGACATGTACCTACTCAGCACTCCCATTGCATGGGCAATGTCTGGTCAAGTTTAGACCATCGCATACAATAGAATACCAACAACACTTGCATAGGGAACATGTGCCATGTCCTCTATTTATTCTTGTGTCTTTGGACATTGTTCAAAAGTTATCCTTGCTCCCACAGGAATTGGCACCTTCATCGGTTTGTAATCCTGCATGTTGAAACGTTTCATAATTGTTTCAATATACTTCGTTTGATTCAACCAGAGCTTTCTAGCGTCTCAATCTCTCTTAATCTCCTTTCCCATAATGAAGTTAGTTGCAACGAGATCCTTCATGTCGAACTTGGAAGCTAACTTCTTTTTTATCTCCTTTATTGTGTCCATGTTGTTTCCAATCAACAACATGCCATTGACATACAAAGCTACATATATGAAACGCCCACCTTCTTCCTTGGAATATATGCAGTGATCATCTTTGCTTCTTACGAATCCCAAACAAAGGATGTATGTGTCGAACTTCTGGTGCCACATCCTTGGCGATTGCTTTAGACCATAAAGGGATCTTTTCAGTTTGCACACTAACTCTTGCTTTCCCTTTACTACAAATATTTCATGTTGTTTCATGTAGATTCCTTCTTCCAACTCCCCATGTAGGAATGTTGTCTTCACATCCATATGTTCTATTTCCAGATCAAATGTTGCAGGCAAAGACATTAGTACTCTAATGTAAGTCAATTTTGCAACAGGGGAAAAAATCTCACCGAATTTGACTCCCTCGACTTGGGAATATCCTTTCGTTACTAGTCGAGATTTGAACTTCTCAACTTGCCCTGCGACATTCATCTTATTCTTGAATACTCATTTAGTAACGATGTGCTTTCTTCCACTAGGTAACTTGACTAAGTCTCATGTCTCATTATTGTGCAAGGATTCCATCTCTTCGACCATGATGTCCTTCCAGAGTTTACCCTCTACCGAGTCGATTGTCTCACTAACCTACTTGGGCTCATCGTTGATGGCAGTTAATGTTGATGATTACAGTTACATGAGACATCCTCTAGGACACAGACTGATTGAGTCAACTTGAGAGAGAGCCCCTGATTTGGGTGTGTGGTTCCTATCTAAGACAGAACTGGAACGTTGTGTTGGCCTCCTCCTTGTAGAGAGTTGAGATGATACTCCAGATGATTCTCATGTGTAACGCAGTGAGAAATAAGATCTGTTGAGTTGGATGTGCATGTGGCTAAGCACAGGTGAACGTGTGAAAGCACATGCGCTGGGTGCATCGTTCTAAGAAAGAGATGAGTTGGGTGCCTCCTCTAAGCAAAGAGTTGAGATGATAAAATCCAGATAACTCTCCTGTGTAATGCAGCGAGAAAGAAGATCTGTTGAGTTGGACGTGCTTGTGTATTAGCACAGGTGAACGTGATCCTAGTCGCTAAGCACTAGTGAGTGTGGTTCTCCTGTGAGATGCAGTGAGATAGATATGTGGACATCCCTGTGGCTGAGCACAGATTGATGTGCCCCTAGTGGTTGAGCACTAGTGGGTGTATGAGATCCCCTGCTATATTGTTCAAGAGTTAGACTTACCTATAACCCTATTTGTAATGTAAAGGGTATAGGTCGACCCACCTTAATGTAATAGATATTTAATATGGTAATTATTAATTATATTATAAGTTATTGAGGTCAGCCCTGTTGTGCCAATAGACACTTATGTTGACAGGTTTAGTCTAATATAAATAAAGGTAAATTCCCCATTGAGATAACACAACACAAGTGCGAGTTTTGAAATTTCAGCAAACACTTGTTCTTGGGAAAAGTGTGCACCTCTCTTGGGAACTAGTCTTATAGGGTTTGTGAGCACCCTCTTGTGTGACAAGTCTTTATGGTGGTGGAGGTCTTTCTCTTGAAGAATATAGCAAAGGATTGGCTAGGTTTTCTTCCCTTGTTGAGAAGGGTTTCCCAGGATACTTCTTGTGTACTTGTGCATGGTGTTTCTTCTTATGATCTTGGTTGTTGCAACAAATTGTTTATGGTAAGTAAAATGATAAAATGGAATGAACTTCATGTTTAAGCCTTTCTGATTGAAAAATCAACAGTTAACATGAAGGTGGAACGAAATTCGGGTGTGTTATCCCCGTTTTGTGGGTTAACTAAGGAGATGATGTCTCGAGGCCCTCAAGTTGCAGATATGGAGTGCTGAGAGACCACATGACTAGCAGTGTCCACTTGCACGTATGGAAGCTCACTCTATCACCACATTATGATCCATTTTCAATGCATCCACCACACCAGACATCTTTTGGAAGGAAGATGGGTCTTGCTCCATGCGGTACAAGTCATTTATTGTGGCAGGTAATCACCCTAATATTTGAGGCATTTAAACATGTTGTATTTAATCTACTTTTGATTATAGAACATCTGCTTGGACATTATGATTTTTACCATGTTTCACCTTGGTGAGTGTCATAGATTTACTAGTAAGTGGCCAACCTTTGGGGAAGGTTTGTGACTGGGGGTCCCTTAAGGGGTTGTCGTACCATTCCTAACCATACTTACCACTTTACGCTCATTACATTCCCATCATATTGCCCTCTTATAGGCCCTTTGACTTTAGTGACCCAAGAAGGGCATGTACCTCATTTCATGGGAAGAAGAGGTTGAAGGCCCAAAGGGATTGTTGTTGGCTAAAAATATAATAGCCTAAATATAGACCTTCTAGATGCTTCACCCAGGGATCCTAGAGAAAGCAATGAAACACTTCTCTATAAAAAATGGAGGACCTACAAAAATAAATGATAGTGAATGCTTAAGGGGTTAGTTGGAGGATGGGAGGTCTCATCACAAGTCGACCTTTCATGATCATGGGTATTTATCGGTATGACATTAACATCATCTGGTCACCAAGCCAAGGTAGTGGTTCTCAGTTACACAAATGAGAGAAAGGAGTTCTCATCATGAGCCAGCCTTCTCATTTCCGTGAGGTATTTGTGAGTGACATTCTCGTTATCTAGACATAGAGCCAGTACAATGGCCTTTAACTTGTTCCTTAAAACATGAAATAAATATAAAGAGAAAGGAAGAGATGAGAAGAAAGGATGACAAGAAGATGGTCTTGGAAAAAGTGCATCACAAACGAAGGTGCCATACACCCTCTACAAAGGCACCCATAAATGAGATAATACAAGCCCTTGTATGTCATGAAAATCATTGACCTATGAATTACAAATCCCTTTCGACCTCATCATCCATTAAATAACCTTGAAAGGCCATCCTTGGGAGCATCCTCTACTAGAGGATTTTGGTCTACCCAATAGGACTTTTATGACACCTCTCCCATACTTAAACTTGGTCAATTGTATAGGGTCTTTGAAAATTTGTTAAATTTGATGAGGTAGTTTTGATGCACATGCTTAGGTGCCTTGTTTATTAGATGTGGTTTACACTTGTCATGATATCTTTGACTTGAGATCTTTGGAAGGCGTACCCTTTTGTTTTGCAGTACCTTGCTTGGTGGCCAGTTTTGAGAGAACAAGCCTAGCTTGGGATTCCATGGGAAAAACATCCCACGGGTTGAATTTTGTAGGCCCACACACCAGGTCACAGAGACATGCCTTTGGAGGCTTACATGTCATCATGGAGGATCTTACCAACCCTTATTACCTAAAAAACTTGCCTAGGAGAGGCAAAATGTCATTTTTTGAGACTTGACGTCATGCTTGAAGGGGATTGGCAATGATGGAATTATTGCACATTGACACTTGGCATGATTTGACTGGAGGAGGCATGGATTGACCCTAGCACATGAATAGGAGGCTCAAGGAGCCCCAACGACCTCTTTATTCTTCTCCAACAACTTGGAAAAGTGTCAAAACGTCCCCTAAAGGGGTGACACCATCTTACTTTTAGGGTTTCTAATGTGTTAAAGTGAAAGTTAAATATTATTATTTGGTTAAAGGGGTAAGATAAGGGTTTTTGACCCATTATCTTATGTTTTACCCTTGCTAAGTGGAAAACTATGTTTTAAGACTTTTGTATAAATAGAGATCATGTGAATCTCATTTCATAACATAACTCTCCCATTGTGAGAGGTACTTGGCTGAAATTTTCGGTATTCTTGGGAATTATGGTGTTTATCTCTTGTGCAAATGTTTTATGGTGCTATATTTTGGTGAATGGACGAGGAAGAGTGATGCACACCTCTTGGATGATTGTTCTCTTAATGCTTATGGTGAATTTGCTTGGTGAAACTAGGGTTTGATCTCTCTCTCTCTCTCTCTGGAATTGGTAAGGAACAATCTGCATTGTTAGTTATTTCTTTATTGTTCTTGGTTATGGTTGGTTGAAACCCTAGGAGGAGTATGTTGGATACACCCTCCATTAAGCTTCATCTATTTTGCTAAAGTTTACAAGTTATTTTGCAAGGGTTGCTAGGAGGAATACAAGTGTGTATACCCTCTTAGATTTACCCTAAGTTTGATTGGCATTCCCTAGGAAGTAAAAGGGATTACACCCCTAGGGTATTTTTTGATCTAACTCTTTATTATAAGATTCCATTTACCCATTTTTAAAGGCACTAATTTGAATATTTTTCATTGGAGAAATAAAACAATGCATTGGGAAACGTGATTTTTTGTCATTTCAACTTTCTGCAATCTAGGTTTTGTTCCTTATGCCTAGAGCACCTCTCAACCATTAGGTCATCCCCTCTAAAGGGGTATTGCTTGCTGATGTTATAAACTTTCATCTTCAGCCATTAGGGCTGCAGAAACCTTAACTTTCTTTCACTTATAACTTGTTTTTCAACCGTCAAAATTAGCTGAGAGTTTGCCACCTTTATCTACTTAGTCTAGCGCAAATTTTGGGTGAATTCTTTGTGAGTTTTGATGGTTGAATTTAATGATATAACAAAAAGTTTTCTACATCCATAAACCTGCAAAAAAATTCTGCAAACACCTTTTATTACAGCCTTATTTCATTGCCAAAGTCTAATGCTATCTTACTTGAACTAATCTAGTTGTTTCTAGTTTATCTCTTGCTCTTTCAAATGGACTTTTAGCAACTTGTTTGCAACATTCATTATCATTTTCATTGCTGATATATATTGTTACTAACTGCTGCAATTAGGGACAACAAACTTAACTTTCTTGTCCATCATATATTTGGGCTTGTATCATTGTTTTCCTTGTGTCTCGCACATGTACAATTAACATTTGCAAGGTCTACTACTTCTTGGAAACCCGTGGCTACCATCAAGACCTTACTCAATCCCTTCTCCACACAAAGAAAATTGACCTATAGGGTCTTTCATTCATACATCACACTTTCCATCTCTTTCCTTCCTATGGTCATCGAGATTCCCCCCTTGAGGTGATTCTATCATCTCTAAAGTGACGGGAACACATGCCTAAGGTGACAGTGGGTAGGTGCTCCCAAAGTTGTCGCCATTTGGTGGTTGTGTCGGGATTTTCCCAACCTACAACTTGTGCAATAACTTTCACTTTTCTTGAAGCTCATCTCACGACTCTGCCTTCTAAGAACCAACATTTCCCCTTTTTCCCCTTTCATCCTTTGATGAGCCTTGTTCTCGTCTGGCAAGTCCATTGAGGTATTACCCTAAGTGATGGAACCATGGCCTCATGGGACTTACCATGGGAATTCCATAATGTGTATCCTTCTATTGATGTTCAGAATATCCCTAGATATCCAAATCATTGTTCTACAGAGTCGAGGGAAAGTTTCCCTAAATTTAATAGTGATCCAGCTCTAGCAGTCACCCATGTGGTGGATTATTGAAGTATGCTTCAAGCTTAAATATTCTACATGAAGATGTGTTGATGAAAAATTTTGTGTCTTCACTGGAATCAAGTCAAAGGGATTGGATCGCACACTCATGCAATCCGAAGAGTATCCCTTCTTCTACAAATCTCATTGAAGAATTTCTCAAGTGTTATCAACCAGCTACTCAGAGTTTACAAGATGCTTTCCAAGAGCTCAAACACACTCTTTGCAGAGAAGGTTTTTTGATCAATGATGAGACAATAGACGAAGAAGTGCTTGAAGCATAAATATGTGAATAAAGTTACCAAGCACATCCCAAAGAAATTTCTCATGTCGAAAATCTGGACGAGACGTTTGATGAAGATGAAGTGCTCATATATTCCCTTCCACTTGATGAAAACATCCAGGCCTCTGCTCCTCCTGCACATCAAGAAGAGAACATGACAAGTCGTGACCATTTTGAATAACTTGGTGATGCTCTATTCCATGATTGTGGACATGAATAAGTATTAGAGGAACCCTCGGATATGGGAGATCCTTTTGAAAAAAGGCAGACAAAGCACTTTGCAGTAAAGGTCAAGCCTCGTGTGATGAAGAGGTGATGGAAGATCGTGCCCATGAAGAGAAAAAATAATCATGATGAAGCGCAACATGTTGAGGCATCATTGTCTTTTCTCCCACCTGATGAGGTCGAGGTTATATAGCGGTGCTCTCCTCCTATTCATGAAGTTCAAGAAGCAACTAGCCTCAGTGATGAAGAATTTGAAGATCCTGTTGAATCTGCCCCAACCTTTTCTCTTCCTGCACACGAAGACAAAGAGATGGTAATTTTCAATCATTCTAATGATCTCATGAGAGAACCTTTGGAAATGGTTGATGAGAATATAGATACTTTCATAAAGACTGGTAGATGCAGGCGGGATTTTAGTTGTCTCGTATTTTATAGAGACCCCATTTACAAAATTGAGGGTAGCCCTCAAGAAAAATGTTTGAGTTGTCATATTTAGAGGACTACTTTTCATGTGTGTATGATTCATATGTTTGGCAACCTGATGATGACATGATTATAGATTTATTCGAGGATGACCGATCGCAGCATTTTCAGGATGATTTTCAGTCATCCCTTGGGACTTATGATGCATATCTTTTTGGGGATGAAAACTTGTTGTATGAGGAATCTCATCCACCTTCATCCTCAATTTTGGAACAAAACCAGGATGTGGTCATCTCAAAGTGATCAAATGTTTACCCTACAAAGAGGAATTATTTTCATATTGATGATTTCTAAAAGGATTCACAAATGAAGAGGTTGTGTTTTTCTTTCTCTAGACCTGAGGCTATCCCTTACCTCATCCCTTATTCTCAGGGACATCATGAGGTATTCTTGGGATCTCTCATATCTTCTTGGTCTTCATAAAGCAGTGATTTTATAAGTGAAGATGAAGACGAGTCGTCTTCTACATATGGTATCCCTCCTCAGAGATGGATTGATCAGGATTGTGGCTACACTTTCGAGAAGGATGATCGGGCTCATGGTTTCTCTTTCCAGCAAGACTTCCTCCCTCCCACCCATCTCTCTTCATTTCATTTCATGATTGATTATATATCTATTTATGATCATGATCATTACGTGCTTGACTTATATTTATTGTTCTGCATAATTAAGCACAGGGGGAGATACTTTGATGAGATGATCAACTGGTTGCACTGGTTGTATGACTTTACCTGACATCATCTATCGCCTGATATTCAAGGCCCCAAGGCCCCCAGGTAAGTAGGTAAGTCATCTTTCTTTCCTTTCATTTGCAACTTGATTTATCATATTAGTTTAGATGTGTTTCATATTTCATTGTGCTCTACTTTCATTTTGATTTCATGCTTAGTTTAGAAATAAAATAAAATAAAAAATGTTAAAATTTTCTTTTATAGATTAGTTTTCATTTAGATTTTGATGTATATGGACGAAGGGTGGTAGGAACACCCTAGATTTTATGATTTCTTATTTCAATGTAGACACGGGTCCACCAGGAGATGTTGATGTTCTCATGCACTCTACAGTGAGCACATGTCCCCAAGTAGGAGCCAAATGTTATCCTCGTTTTGTGGGATAACTAAGGAGATGATGTCTTGAGGCCCTCAAGTTGCAGATATGGAGTGTTGAGAGACCACATGACTAGCAGTGCCCACTTGCACATACGGAAGCATGCTCTATCACCACATTTTGATACATTCTCAGTGCATCCACCACACCAACTATCTTCTGGAAGGAAGATGGGTCCTACTCCAGTGGTACAAGTCAGGTATTGTGGCAAGTAATCACCCTGATATTTGAGGCATTTAAACATGTGGTATTTAAGCTGCTTTTGATTATAGAACACTTGCTTGGACATTATACTTTTGACCATGTTTCACCTTGGTGAGTGTCATATATTTCCTAGTAAATGGCCAACCTTTGGGGAAGGTTTGTGATTGGGGGTCCCTCGAGGGGTTGTCGTACCATTCTCGACCATACTTACCACTTTCTGCTCATTACAATCCCATCATATTTCCCTCTTTTAGGCCCTTTGACTTTAGTGACCCAAGAAGGTTTTATAGCTCATTTCATGGGAAGATTGGATTGAAGGCCCAAAGGGATTGTTGTTGGCTAAAAAGATAAAATCCTAAATATAGACCTTCCAGATGCTTCGCCCAGGGATCCCAGAGAAAGAAATGAAACACTTCTCTATAAGAAATGGGGGACCTACAAAAATAAATGATAGTGAATGCTTAAGGAGTTAGTTGGAGGATGGGAGGTCTCAGCACGACCCAACCTTTCATGATCATGGGTATTTAGCGGTATGAAATTACCATCATCTGGTCACCAATCCATGGTAGTGGTTCTCAGTTACACAACTGAGAGAAAGGGGGTCTCATCACGAGCCAACCTTCTCATTTCTACGAGGTATTTGTGAGTGACATTGTCATTATCTGGACACCAAGCCAAGACATTGGCCTTCACCTTGTTCCTTAAAACATGAAAGAAATATAAATAGAAAGGAAGAGCTAAAAAGAAATAATGATAAGAAGATGGGCTTGGAAAAAGTTCATAACAAACGAAGGTGCCACACGCCCTCTACAAAGGCACCCATAAATGAGATAATACAAGCCCTTGTATGTCATGAAAATCATTGACCTATAAAGTCTAAATCCCTTTCCACCTCATCATCCATTACATAACCTTGAAAGGCAATCCTTGGGAGCATCCCCTACTTGAGGGTTTTGGTCTACCCAATAAGACTTTTATGACACCTATCCCATACTTAAACTTGGTCAATTGTATAGGGTCTTTGAGCATTTGTTAAATTTCATGAGGTAGTTTTGATGCACATGCTTAGGTGCCTTTTTTATTAGATGTGGTTTACACTTGCCATGATATCTTTGACTTGAGATCTTTGTAGGGCGTACCCTTTTGTTTTGCAGGACCTTGCTTGGTGGCTAGTTTTGGGAGAACAAGCCTAGCTTGGGCTTCCATGGGGAAAAAATGCCACAGGTTGGATGTTGTAGGCCCGCACACTGGATCACAGAGACATGCCTTTGGATGCTTACATGGCATCATGGAGGATCTTACCCAACCCCTATTACATAAGTGACTTGCCTAGGAGAGGCAAAACGTCATTTTTTAGGCTTGACATTATGCTTGAGGGGGCTTGGTGGTGATGGAGTTATTGCACATTGAAACTTGGCGTGATTTGACCAAAGGAATCATGGATTGACCCTAGCACATGAAAAGGAGTCTCAAGGAGCCCCAACGACCTCTTTCTTCTTCTCCAACAACTTGGAAACGTGTCAAAACATCCACTAAAGGGGTGACATCATCTTACTTTTAGGGTTTCTAATGTGTTAAAGTGAAAATTAAATATTATTATTTGGTTCAAGGGGTAATATAAGGGTTGTTGACCCATTATCTTATGTTTTACGCTTGCCAAGTGGACAAACTATGTTTTAAGACTTTTGTATAAATAGAGATCATGTGAATCTCATTTCATAACATAACTCTCCCATTGTCAGAGGTACTTGGCTGAATTTTTTGCTATTCTTGGGCATTATGGTGTTTCTCTCTTGTGAAAATGTTTTATGGTGCTATATTTTTGTGAATGGATGAGGAGGAGTGATGCACACCTCTTGGATGATTCTTCTCTTGATGCTTATGGTGAATTTTCTTGGTGAAACTAGGGTTAGATCTCTCTATTCTTGAATTGGTAAAGAACAATCGGCATTGTTAGTTATTTCTTGCTTATTCTTGGTTATGGTTGGTTGAAACCCTAGGAGGAGTATGTTGGATACACCCTCCATTAAGCTTCATCTATTTTGCTAAAGTTTACAAGTTATTTTGCAAGGGTTGCTAGGAGGAATACGAGTGTGTATAACCTCTTAGATTTACCCTAAGTTTGATTGGCATACCCTAGGAAGTAAAAGGGCTTACAACCCTAGGGTCGTTGTTGATATAACTCTTTATTCTAAGACTCCATTTACCCATTTTTGAAGGCACTAATCTAAATATTTTGCATTGGAGAAATAAAATAGTGCATTGGGAAACGTGATTTTTTGTCATTTCAACTTTCTGCAATTTGGGTTTTGTTCCTTGTGCCTAGAGCACCTCTCAGCCACTACGGCGTCCCCTCTAAAGGGGTATTTCTTGATTCAGTTATAAACTTTTATATTCATCCATTAGGGCTTCGGAAACCCTAACCTTCTTTCACTTATAACTTGCTTTTCAACCGCTAGAATTAGCTAAGAGTTTGCCACCTTTATCTACTTAGTCTAGCGCAAATTTTGGGTGGATTCTTTGTGAGTTTCGATGGTTTAATTTACTGTTGTAACAACAAGTTTGATACAGCCATAAGGCTGCAAAAAATTTCTCCAAACACCTTTTATTACAGCCTTCTTTCATTTCTAAAGTCTAACGCAATCTTACTTGAACTAATCTAGTTGTTTCTAGTTTATCTCTTGCTCTTTCTACTAGACTTTTATCAACTTGTTTACAGCATTCATTATCATTTTCATTGCTGATATATATTGTTACTAACTTCTATAATTAAGGACATCAAACTTAAATTGTTTTTCCATCATATATTCGGTCTTGTATCGTTGTTGTCCTTATGTATCGAGCAAGTACAATCAACATTTGCAAGGTCTACTACTTCTTGGCAACCCTTGGCTACCATCAAGACCTTACTCAATCCCTTCTCCACACATATAAACTTGACCTATAGGGGAATTCATTCATACATCACACTTTCCATCTCATTCCCCCCTAGGATCACAAGGATTCCCCCCTTGAGGTGATTCTATCATCTCTAAAGTGACGGGAACACCTGCCTAAGGTGACATTTGGTAGGTGCTCCCAAAGTTATTGCCATTTTGTGGTTGGGTCGGGCTTTTCCCAACCTACAATGTGTGTGATAACATGGTGGACTATACATTTTGATTGGTTTTCCTACTCTTTCTGGCCTCCTTACCACCAGAGTCTATTGTTCCACCTCTTCCTCTAATCCAGTCGAATCATCTGAATCATCTTGTTCGTTCCTCAGTTCAAACCGCACTGTCTCAGGATTGTTCTTGATCTGAACAATTTCCTTAGGCTCAGACTTACCTCCAACTTCTCTGAAGACCACATCTCGATTGTACACTATTCTCCTTGATGTAGGATCCCAGAGCTTATATCCTTTCATTCCTTCTTTATATCCCATGAAAATACATTTGACTTCTTTCTTGTCTAGCTTTCTCCTCTTTTCCTTGGGAACATGCACAAATGCATCACAACCAAATACTTTGAGATGTGAAACTGAAGGCTTCTTACCTGAGCATACGTCATGTGGAGTCGTGTCAACTAGTTTCGACGAAGGAGACATATTCACGAGATATCTTGCAGTGTCAAATGCCTCCGCCCAGAATTCTTGTGCGAGCCCAACACCACTAAGCATGCTCCTTGCCTTGTCCATCAACGTTTTGTTCACTATCTCCACAACTCCATTTTGTTGTGGGGTATATGGTGTGGTATTTTGGCATGCTATGCCACACTGCTTGCAGAACTGATCAAATTATTTTCCACAGAATTCACCACCATTGTCAGTTCTCAGCACCTTAACCTTCTTATCTATTTGGTTTTGTACAAGAGCTATAAACTCTTTAAATTTATCAAAAACCTATGATTTCTTCTTCAGGAAATATATCCATGTCTTCCTGGAAAAATCATCTATGAAGGAGACATAATACAGGGATCCACCAAGTGAAGGCATTATAACTGGGCCAAACACATCACTATGCACCAATTATAGAATCTCATTTGCCCTTGTCGCTTCAGATGGGAACCTCACCCGACTTTGTTTTCCATATATGCAATGTTCACAAAAGTTGACTTCTAAACCACATTCAGGAAAACCTTCAACCATGCCTTTGTTGTTCATAGCTCGAAGTCCTTTTTCTCTAGTATGTCCCATCCTCTCGTGCCATAGCATGGTCGGGTTGACTTAATCATGTCTTGTCGAGTCGATTTGTACCAACTTAGCCCAAGTCAGGTCGAGTTGAGTCGAAGTCGAATCAACTTTAGGAGCAATGATTTTTTTGCATCCAGTCAAGTCGACATAACCTAACATATTATATAGGGTTCCAATTCGAACTCCTTTCATTAAGACCATCACACCTCTCACCATATTGCACGAATCCTTCTGAAATAGAGTGTGCACTCCAACATCACTCATCTTACTAATAGATATTAGGTTTATTTCCAAACCTTGAATGTGTAGCATATCTGGAAGGTTTCTTTTCCTCCCATCTTGCAGTATGAGTCGAACTCTTCCTCATCCAAGAATTTTGGTTTTCTAGTCATCCCCCAAGAACACATCACCTCCATCATATCATTCATACTCGTGGAACCATTCTCTATGTGGTGTCATATGATAATATGCTCCTAAATTGATCAACCAAACACCTTGGTCCAACTGTGTACTGGTCGATGTCAGGTATACATCACCTCCCTTATCCAAGATCATCTTTCTCTTATTCGACTACTTCTCGTCGGATCCCGTATTGGCTTCCATCGCCCTCGACTTATAGTCCTTTTTATAATTCCCAACTTTACCACATTTCCAACATCTTCTTGTTGACTGAACCAGGGATTTGGATCTACCCTTCGACTTAGACTTTCTACCAGAGAATTTTCATTTATCTCTTTCAATCGGTCGACCTCTCACCACTAAAGCATCTTTGGTCGATCCTTCCATGTTTTTTCTTCTCATTTCTTCTGATAGTATGAATCAACCATGTCTTCTAGCACTAGTGTGGTTGTATTACTCCCTATAGCCACGACTAAGCTATCTCAGGAGTCTAGTAAAGAACATAATAGGCTTATACACTTCTCCTCCTTGGTGATTTTAATATCCGCAGACGATAACTGGCTTAAAATGGTATTAAAAACATTTAAATGCTCAGTAACCGAACTGCCATCACTCATTCTCAGAAGATACAATTTATTTCTAAGAAACAACTTATTTACCAGAGATTTCGACTGGTATAAGCTTGCCAACTTGTCCCATAGTTTTTTGGACGAATATTCACCTAAGACATTCGACAGTACCGAATCTACAAGACAAAGTCGAATTGTACTTCTTACTCTTCTTTCAAGTTTCTCCCATTCTTTCGTCGACATGCTTGTCGGCTAGGTACTTGGACAGACCATTGTCCATTGTTCTCGATCTACAAGAAGATCTTCCATTTTAAGCTTCCAAAGATCAAAATTCTGGCCATTGAATTTTTCTATCTCTATTCTTGAACTTCTTGCCATTCTTTACCACGATCTTTAACACAATTTATGACTTACAACTCTTACTGTACTTAGGGTTTATATCTTAGATTCAAGATTGGTAAATCAAGATATGATACACACGTCAAAGCTTAACACAATTTTGATACCACTTGTCAGAGCTGAACTTCGTTGTGATACCACTTGTCAAGAAATGAGATGCACCTCCACACTAAACCTAGCAAAAGAGAAGAAGAATTTAATCAAGAACATAAATGACAAGGCAATCACACAATACATAGATATTTTACCCTGGAAACCCAAACCGGGAAAACCAACATTCCTTGAGTGTTCTTCTCTCTTGTTGTCTTATTCAATCTGAATAGAAGGTTACATGTCTAACCTTGGTCCACACCTAAGACACAATCAACATCATACCCTCTTTCCTACACAAGAACAACCATGTGGTCAATCTAGCTTACATATGCATGACCAACAACCTACATCTAAAGATTGGTTATCCTACGATTCATTGATTAGCCTTTACGGCCTTACAACACACCTCTTTATAGGATTTACAACATGAAAAACCCTAAATACATGGCACCCAAAAATGGTTACATATCCATGCAAATCATTGGCTACAAATCCTGCGAATATTGGGATTCTGTTACAGTCGACTCCAAGTCAAATTACTAGTCGACTACCAGTCATCCTTCATTCAGTCTTCAGTCAGTCGCCATATGCCTGCTTGTCGACCTCTTGTCGATTGACCTCTTCAACTTGTTGTTGATGCCTTTACCATGTCGAACCACCTCGAACTTCGACTTCGACTTTACCTGGTCGACTAACCTCGAGCTTCGACTTGCTGTCAATCTACCTCGACCTTCGACCTGTTGTCAATCCACCTCGACTTTGGTCGTTAGTCAATGCATCTCGACTAAACTTTCACTACAAATAATATAACAACCCAACACGAGCGAGGTACCTTCAACAAGCAACCATTTCAGAGGTGTAACACCCTTCAAGGTACAAGTTAACTTTGATATCCCTTTATTTGAAGGCTAGATAAATGCATGTGCTTTGGAAAAATGGTTAAACTTGTTAGAAGGCTATTACTCTATTCAAAACTTTTTCGACACTAAAAAGATCACCTTCACGCTCCATAAATCCCTTCCC
>WSFP011388677.1:0-28413 GCA_009831015.1 Picea engelmannii | reverse complement strand
AACAGACTAGGGCACAACCAAGATAACATACATGGTGGATCCATGCAAGACGTAAGTGAAATCATAGCCACGACCAAGTACAAAAGTGGATCTATGTCACATCATACAAATCAGTGAGATGATTCATGAATGGAGCAATCAATGAAATGTTGATGAATATTCTCCATCGCAGCTTGGGAAGGAATTGACGACATGTGAATAAATGAGCTAAAATTGAGCATGGTAGAAACCATCTGATTACCGGTCATTAATGGGTATCGTTAATAGGTGTGAGGGAATCCACCGATGATGATAATGGAACCTAAGATATCGAGTACAATCTACAAAGTGTGAATAAAAGAGTTGACGTCGAACACTCATAGATTCATTCGACGAGAGCCAATGATGTAAACCCACTGACTAAATGCGAGGAGACCTGCCACTGATGTTTGCAAGTCCTAGGGTACTAATGGGTTTCAATATTTCAATCCTGGATAATGAGTTGTAGTCGACATGGTGGAATCCGTCGAAGGAGGGCCTTGTTGTATCCCCCATCAATCGACATGAAACATGTAAAGATAGATGGTGTGAAAATCGTAATAATATAGCACAACCTACATAGGGATGGCTGAGAGAGGGGCAAAAAAGGACTGCATGTGGCCGATGCAGAGAAACTTTCCTTGAAATAGTATGCACAAAAAATGGCTTGAATCGATAACATTATCTCAGATGGATACCATAATAACTGGTCATGGACCGATGAGTGGAATGTGACACAATGTCGGGAATGGTGGTCAATGAGAGAAACTAGATGACCTGACTGTTGTATGTGATGATAAAACACGTGTGTTGTTCAAGGGAGACACAAAGTGGTGATAGCTGTCAGATAATGAAGATAACAAGGAGGAAAAACCCTATAAAAATTCCCCACCATGATTGGTGAGTACCTCCTTCTAGTTTTACGAGCTGGAGGAGGATAACAAATGCTCGATATAGCTCATATGGCGATGAGTCCCTCGACATATTTTTAACGAACCCGAGGAAGGAGGGGTTCGTTCCCATGTGTGGGTCCTTCGATGCATAGTTTAACGAGTCCAAAGAAGGTAAACTCGATGGTATTTTCATGTTTAGAGAGTCTGAAAAGATTCGATAAAGAAGATTCCACAATGGACATTTTTGTAAAGTTAGTCTCGAGGGCCCGAAAAAGTATAAAATGATACCTAGGAGAACTCTTCTAATCATGCTTGACTAGAGTATTCATTTTTTGTAATTAGTCTGATGAGACCAAAAAAGAGCTAAACTATCGTTCAACAGATGCGCTTTCTAATTCACTTTAATGAGCGTGAAAGACAATAAGATCGTTCGATAATCTTTTCATTTTTTAACGAGTTTGAAAAGAGCTTAAAGAGTTCTCCATAATGAGGTCATTTTTCGTAATTAGTCTAACAAGGCCGAAAAGGGGTAAACTATCACTCAAAAGAGGCCATTTCTAACCTTTTAAGGAGTGTAAAAGGAAATAAGCTCACTCAACAATCTTTTCATATTTAGAGAGTTTGAAAATAGCTTAAAGGAGACTCCAAAAAGTTCTTTTTTCGTATAGATTTTACGAGTTCGAAAAAGAGATAAAAGTATACTCGGTAACCTATTCTCATGTATTAACGAGCACGAGAAAGAACAAAGACTAAGCTCGGTAACCTATTCTCATGTATTTACGAGCACGAAAAATAAAAAAGACTAAGCTTGGTAACCTATTCTCATGTATTTATGAGAACGAGAAAGAACAAAGACTAAGCTTGAGATTGGTTTCATTTTTACACAAGCTTGAAACAAAGTAAAACTATGGTTGAGTAGGTTTCATTTTTTCGCGAGCTTGAAACTAGGAAAACTATGCTCAGAACTGGTTTCATTGTTTAAATGAGCTTAGAACCAAAAACCAACTGTGCTCAACACTTCCCAATGTAGAGTCCAAAGGTGGGTGGTTGGTACTTTCCCCCCATCTTGAGAAGCCAGCGACTTAACATTAGAATGATTATCAAAGGTTGGAGACATGCCCCCCAATCTTTGTTTCATCTGCCCACTCTTCTCCCATCACCAATTTCTATGCCAAATTAGACTCTTGGCTACTAATAGGAAAATGTTCACCAGAGGAAGAAAGATAATCAATTGTCAGAGGCAGATGAAATAAAGGTTCAGTTATGAGTTCTTATGAAAGACTCGACTCAACAAGAGAGACAACTGTTTCATTTTTTAACAAGATTGACACAGGAAAAGAACCATGCTCATGAGGGCTTGTTTCATTTTTTTAATGAGCTTGACACAGGAAAAGAACCATGCTCACGAGGGTCTATTTCATTTTTTTAACGAGCTTGACACATGAAAAGAACTATGATTTTCGATCGGTTTAATTTTTTAATGTGCTTGAAATAAAAAATAAACTATGCTCTTTGTTGGGTTGCATCCCCAGACCTTTGTTTCATTTTTTAACAAGATTGACACAGAAATGGGAACCATGCTCGTAACTATTATCTTGATCATGGATTCCAAGAGGATAATACTCCAGAAGGAATACATGTCAAGGGACAAACCTCAATCATGGATTCCAAGATATCTTCGCGAGACAGAAGAACAACACTCTGGAAGGAATACATGTTGAGGGGCACGATAGGGGTAAGGAGATCAAGGTCTAAAATCCCTATCAAAGAGATCACCATGTCAACTACTGGATCTAAGTCAGAAGAAGGGAGAGATTCCTTCTCATTTGGAGTTGAATGCATAGAACACGTTGCCACATAATTGACCTGCGGCGGGGCGGGTGATGCTGGAATATAAGGACCATTCAGGGAAGTCAAATGGTTGGCCATCACATGAGGGCCAATGAATGAAAGCTGGTCTATGGTCATGATGCTTCCATTGTGAAGGAAACACATCACTCGAAAGAGTGTAGAAACAAAATATTACATGGCATAAACATAGTCTCACATGAGGAGAAAATTAAAGTCCAAGGGATCATGGACTACCATCACATCAATGTAGACCATTCCCCCCCCAAAGTAACATGAAACTGAGGAAGGATCCCTAAAGGTTGATTAACCTTTCTGTTAAAAGCCAACAGATTATGAGTCATCGACGCAAGCTGAGGTGAACCAAGATCTTACCAAGCATTCGAGGATAGGATGCTAGTGTTAGGAATATTCCTACCAAAAACCTGGACAACAAATTCAAAAGGCGCGTAAGAAGGAAGACGAGGTTTTGTTAGAGCATTCCAATCAATGGTAATCACATTGCTTGGGGGGGTGTCGTTGGAACAAGTGGAATGCCCCCTTGTCCGAAGGAATCCGTATTGATAAGAAAGACCTGAGTAACATCCTCACTCTTCAAAGGAGGAGTGGGATCAACTGATGAGGATATCAAATCGACCATGTGATGGACCAAATCGAATGAGGAGGGACTCAAATTGATCGTTGGGGTTTCACTCTTCGATGGAAGAGTGGGATCGACCGATGATGGAATTAGATCGACCACTTTATCAACTGGGTCAACGGAGGATGAAATCAAATTGACCACTTGATCATTTGGATTAACCGATGAGGGAACCAGATTGACCAGTTCATCAACTAATGGCGGGTTGGGAGAGAGTTTACGGTAACTTGTTGGAAGTTGTTGTTGAACGTCAACAACATTTTTCAACAGAGATGAAGCTTCATCCATGCGAGGACAACGGTAGGTGCGATGCATCTGCTTACATAACAAGCAAATAAATTTGAATTTACCCTTCTTATTTCTAACCTGATGACTAGTCGATGGGTTGTCACCAGCAAGACCTACAATGGCTAATGACATGGATTGAGAAGAAACCTGATACCACACTTCTACGACCTTGGGAATACCAAGGAAATCCTTGTTAAGATGATCACCCTTGCAAAGCCTACAAGGGAATTTGGGCTTGCGATTGTTAGATGTGACGACACCATCAATGCTCCCAACATGATTCCCAAAGGCTGGATGATCGCTTCCAACATGTCCTGCAGTGGTTGGAATCTTTCACTCTTTCTTATTTTTCTCGTTCTTAATCTTTCGTTTCTTCTTCTTATTTTCCACCTGGTTACTAGTTGTAGATCTTTCACTAGGTGAAGACGAAGAACGGGAAGAAGACCGTATGGGCGAAGAAGGTGGAGAATCGACATGAGGTTGATGATTCAGGGGTGGAGTGTTTACATACAAAGCACTAGGAGCATTGACGTTCACCAGAGTGGAAAACAACCAAACCGATAACCCAATCGTGAGACTGGGAAGAGTCAAAGTTGCGATGTAAGGTGGACCAACATGTCCCGCAGAAGGAGAAACAAACAATATCCTCGCAAAATGGATTCCTTCGTTGGTATACCCAGGGATTGATGCCATAGATACAGACTCAACACTAAATTCCACTAAGAAAGCAAGCAACATGCGCTAGAAAATCTAGGAAGCATACCAAACAAACCAATAACTTCTCACAATGAACTTACTAGTTGGTTATGAAATCCAACATCGTGGGAACACGTGAGAAGGGGCTGGG
Organism: Picea engelmannii; assembly: GCA_009831015.1. NCBI lineage: Eukaryota > Viridiplantae > Streptophyta > Pinopsida > Pinales > Pinaceae > Picea > Picea engelmannii. The sequence continues at coordinate 23,879 of WSFP011388677.1, read as the reverse complement.
ATGAGTGGGTCGATCAATTATGTTGGCAACCTGCTTAATGAAATTATTCCCTGGTACAAGTCCCCTTATGAAGAGAGCCGCAGGTGACCCTCCAAGGAGCCCGAGTGAGTTTGACCAATGTCTGACCCAGGTACAATGAAGACTCCCCTTCATCGTCACCTTGTGTAAAGACCCTACAAATTACGTCCACTAGGGTTACCAACTTACAGTCAGCCTCCGAGTAGGTAGAGTTGAAAGTTGGGTCTGAAAGTATGGGAAAGATATTAAGTCCTAAATTCTTCAAGAGGATTGAGAACAAGAGGACCGAAAAAATCTTCAGAGGACCCTGAAAGGATTCGAGATTCATGAAGTTCCAAGACCTAATGAAAACAGTTGATTCTCAAGAAGAACCCCCAATATACTAACTTTCCACTACGTTTGGTTAAGCCTCAGAGGGGTAATCTCCACTGCTCTCCTACACACGACCTCGTGTTTATCCCATGTGTGAGAGGGGGATCCCAGCTATGCTTATACGAAAATTGGATTTTCTCTCCCTATCGCAAGATTCTAAGTTGATTTTAGTTTCTTTGGAGAGTTCACTTCACAACCTATTCCAAATCTCTATCCTGATCTATTGTTGATGTAGAGTCCCTAAAAAGAAGAGTTGCTAGATCATTTTTAGTAAGCGCTTGATTTTATGGTTGTTGGTTTACTCAAGGATGCGATAGTGAAACTGGTGATGTTTAAAGGACTCAACTCCAAAAATGTGTAGAGAATGGTGCAATGCAATAATTCCTTTTCGATGAAAGCTAGGTAAAGTAGGGAGCGAAGTTCTTTACTCATTTATGATGACAACTAAGCACTCAACAACACGCAATCTTAATTTTCTTTTCAATGAAATGGACAACAATGCCAAATGATGAAATGACGTTTTCGCAATCTGAAAGCAAACAACTTTGCTAAGCTACTTTTGAAAATACTCCAACAAAAGTTTATGCTTTCTCTTTCTTTTCAAGTAAATGCAATTTGGAAGGGATTCCTTATATTTCTTTTCTTTCAATCTATAATGTGTAATTCACTGAAAAGTAGATAATAAGGAAGAAAGAAAAGATTCCAAATTGAAACACGCAAAACTCAAGGCTTCAAAACTGAAAAAAAAATCTTCCAAATGACTGAAAAACAATCAACACTCAAAACAATCCAAGCAAGAGTGGGAAAACAATCAACACTCAAAACAATCCAAGCAAGAGTGGGAAAACAATCAAAGAGAAATTTCTCCAAACAATCTCTCGGGGAGATACCAAGGATCTGTGGACTACTTGAGGAGGTCAAGGCAAAGAGGTCTAGTAAGACCAAATCAACAAAAATTTCAATAAGATGACAAGCGAGTGGCATACATAAATAGAGGTAAAATTCACAACAAGGAATCTAAGAGAGATCCAAGGTGGATCTCGAGTGTTGAAGAGGGCCACAAAAAATATATCTGAGTGGGTTTTTTGAAGGATAACTCTTCAAAAAGGGTTCTCAAGATAATGGTCACTCCTTGAAAAGGGAGATAGAGCAATCGATCACTACCTGTGAAGGGAGAAAGGGAGACCATAAAGTATGGTCACACCTAGTTAACCTAGGAGGAAGGATGGTCGCTCCCTTATAGAGAAAAAAATGTGACCAAAGGAGGTTGGTCTCTCCCTTATAGAGAAAAAAGGGAAACCAAAGGAGGTTGGTCGCTCTCTTTACATAGGGAAAGGGTGACTGAACCTGGGAAGTGAAAAACTGGTGGATCTGGACAAGATCTGAAAGATATGGGATATGGGTTTCTTCAACTAGACTCATAAAAGAGTGGGACAATTATTGGAATGAAACACGATCACTTAAAATGGCAGCAATCTCTAGAAATAAGATTAAAAAAATCAACAATCTAAGAGGATTAATAAATGGAGAAGAAATTTCCAGTATGGTCACCAATCTATTTTAGGGATTTTTCACCCTGCAGGAGCCGAGCTCCCTTAGGTTCTACCAACGCCTAAGACAGGAATAGAGACATAAACTAAGGATATTCCTAGATCAGATTCATACATGAAAATAACCAAGGAAGCAATCATGCATGGATTGACAAAAAATCTAATAGTATATCATAATACATAATTATACTAATTCTCTACCAGTGAATACATAAACTTATATGAACAATTAGATAGAGGGAAACATCCAATATGTCTTCTATTAATCAAAGAAGCAATATTACAACTTACAAATATAGACTTATGAGATGGCCTCCTTCCAAGATCCTTGCCCAAGTCTTGCAACCAAATCACCAGAGTAACCTTGTTAGCTCTTTCCTCCTCCTTTCCCATGGAAAATGGTTTGGTTCTTATAGGGCTTTAGGGATAAGGCCATATAGTTATTAAGATAAGATTCTTGAGCTCATAATGGAAGATTTCTCGAGGCTAAACCCCGAGAAATCGGTGGGAGGTCTTATCGATCGAAACCAAATCCAAAATAGGAGCTTCTAGACTTGGTCGCTCCCTAAACACATAGACATAGCGACCAACCCTTTTGGTCGCACCCTTAGTGAAGGAAAAGTGTGACTAGGTGGGAATTTGGCTGGAAACTCAGGGACAAAGTGGTAGGTTTTAAGGGTTAAAATAAGGGGTTTCTAGGGGATAATGACCTAGTGATTAAGTGATCTTTAGGTGATAATGACCTAATGATTAGGTGGAAAATAACTCTGGAGATATAAAACTATAAGTTTGATCCGTTAACAATACATTCCATAAAATCCTCACTAAATAAATTTTTTTCCTATGGAGTTTAATTACATGAAGCAATACACATGTTCCCTAAAATGTATTTATAGGGAATCTAATGCAAGAACATCCCAAGACAAAAAAGATATCTTGTATGCATTATGAATTAATAGATAGGTGTGGAAGCCTTATAAAATCTCCCAATTCAAATTTCAAGATATGAGCATGTTTATTTTTTCTTAGGTTCACATTTTAGTGTTGAGGGCATGCCTTTTTCTCAAAGTACCATAAATTATCAAATTTAGTGAAAAACCCCTTTTCACAGACTAATTGTGTGCATCTAAAGATGAAACAAGGAAATTGAGGACATGATTTTGTGCCTAGCATGGCATTCTACTGCATGTATCGAACAAATTCCTTCCATCATGCATAAAATATATTTGGATTGCATTTTGATAAGGCCTCAAACGTTTTTGGACACTATAAAAAAAGGACAAATTTGAACATTTTTTCATCACAAACTTTCAAGGCTCAAATTGGAAATATGGAAATGAAAAAGCATACACTTGTCAATTTGAACCACTCAAACTGGGCAAAAAATGAACCTTGGGTGCGTATTTTAGTGAACCAAGGCAATTTTGGCTAGCTTTCCTAAACTGGATACCCAACCTTCATTACAAGGTCTAATTGAATGATTCAACTTGGAGAGTGTTTTTATTCATTAAAATTAATTTCGTATTTTTAATTTAACACATACAACCTTATATTGTGCAAAAATACTCCATTTTTTTTTTTTTCAAAAGTCAAGGTCGAGTGCATCCAAGAAATGTTAGCTTCTCCATGAGCTAGAGTGGGTGTGCCTATGTGTCAAGACATATCATGTGGACCTAATTCTTTTATCAAGGATATCCATGACTTGAAAGAGAATGTAGTGCCAATGAAACAATATCTATTATTTTATAATAACAATATATGAAGCAAGCTCTTTCTTTGAGCATAATTCTATTAATTTATAAAAATATTGTACAAAAAATAGAGATTTCTCTGAACTATTTTCTATTTAAGGTTACAAATATTAATGTTGATAATAATTTTACAAAAAACATCGTTTCATAGGTGGCTATAGTAACTGCCCAACAAGAAACCATGCACATTATAATAAGTTGATATATACTATGAATAATTGAGGAAAGGTTTAATCATCCTCATCCTCATCCTCATTCTCTTCTTCTTCACTCAAATAAAAGTCATATTTATCACTCTTCTTTCTTCTTTATTAGGGGACAAATATTTAGAGGAGCAAGTATTAGGAGACTTAGGAGTATTTTCTTCAGGGGTTGATTGATCAAAGTTGTCTTTCTCATCATCATTATTATTATTCATTGAATGGTTTATCCTTTGCTTTGGTGAATTCTTTGTTAGATGTCATTGCAATGTAACTACACATCACGAGAAAAACATATTAGTACATTAAAAAATTAGTTCATTCTATAAGAAAATTGTTAAAATAGAAAAAAAAACAATAATGAAAATAACTTTGTGAAAAAAATAACCAAAAAAAATGTTTAAAAGCCTTTGCAACCAACTAGAAACAAAATTAAAGATGCATTGAAACTATAAAGTGAAGGTTGTACCAAAATGTAAACAAAAAGGAAGGTTTATGATCCATAAATGGTGGGCCTACGACTTGTCCATTTTGTCAACACAGATCCCTTGTGGAGTTTATATTTTTTTCTTTGTTCTTGGTTCGTTCATTGCTTGGTTTGCATTGTTTGTGGTTGCCAGATCAATGCCACCTAAGCTCCCAAACTGTTTATGTAGAGGTTGAGGCCCATCACTCACTATACAATGATTTTTCTCAATCAAGTAATAATAAGCTCTATGTATGTGTGGACTACTCAGAGCAATATTCTCATTTCTATACAATTTGTTACCCACGATCACAAGGGAGCATTTCCATAAATGACATCATTTTTCTTCCAATATTTCTCAACCAAATGGAAAGTAATGTAATTGTTTGCAAGGTAATTGGATAGGGTAATACCAATGCTATGTTACCTTGTGTTTGACCATCCCACACTATTCATTTGAATGGATGGTTGTCGGGTAATACTACTCAGTTTAGAGGAAAGGAAATCAGATGTCTTTCCTTGAAACACTCAATTCAGAAGAAATTCACCACACAACGCTATTCAAACAATGTATTAAAGGAATGGAGTAGGCATATGGGTGCCTGGGAGTGTAGTTGAGCTCGCATAGGGATATTGTGCTGGTATTTCCTCGTTTCCCTCTCCATTACAACCCCCATTGTTTTAATGGGATTCCTTTGGAAGGCCAACCATCACAGTTGTTCGTTTCGATGTCCAATTTGCTGAAAAGACAAAAATACAATAAAAGAATGAAGGATGTGCTTATTACAAAATTTACAAGGAAGTTTGACAAATATCCAATTCAGATCACACATCCCCATTTGAAGGCTTTTGTTCCCCCAAAACTGGACCATTAAGGAATCAAAGGCACATGGCCTCCATTTGCCTCACCATATCCACCATTCCATTGTTGATGAGAACTACTTGTTTCTTTCTTATCTTCCCTTGTTTCACTGTTAGAGGAGTTACTCTCTCTCTTTCTCTCTCTTGATGTGCTTTGATGAGGTATGCCTTGCCACCCTTGACCAAGCGGTACTTGTTTTATCTCTTGTAGAAGGTGACATCCCTATCCCACAAGTATGGGCTACCCATCACTCCGCAAGAATCCAATGGTGCAACTTCGCATTCTACCACGTCAACATAGCTAACATTGATGGAAAACTTAATTCTATATCTTCGAGTGATTCTCATAATAGTTTTCCCTTGCAACCATATTAGTGAACTTGGTTGTATAGATCATAGGTTTCTATACCAAGATCGTCAACTAATGTCTCATAAACTAGATTACATTGAGAACCACTATCAAACAAAGCATTTACCTTCATGTTCTTCACTTGAACTTTGATTAGAAATATTTCATGTTTGTATCCACTCACTTTTTGCTACTGCAACGTGGTGCAAACTACGACTTTGTTCGGATTAGAGGTGATTTATACCACTTCTTCTTTTGTCTTGGTAGCTTCCTTTTCTTTCCCCTTGGAATCTAGCCAGTTTGGACACAATTCCGGATGAATTTTCCGACACTTCTCTTCCGTCTGCCCATCTACATCATAGTGTTTTCAATGCCTATTAGGATCCCTCCTTTTCTCGGTTGTGGCTTCCATCTTCTTATCTCTTTTATTGTTGGTTTCTTCTTGGCCCATGTGCTGCTATCCTTTCTTGGAGTCCAACTCAATGTAAAGATGCTTCTTGCTTGCCTCATCTATGATTTTCACACCATGAAGCTGCAATTGTCTTCGAATATGGATGAAAAGTCCTCCAAGGTACTTCATCACTACCCCTGGCTCTTCTAGAGAGATACCCAACCTGATGGCTTGCCTCCTAAATTCAGAAGTGTATTCTTGCACTCCTTGTCCTTGTTCTTCTCGAAGGTATTTCCACTTCATCAGTTGTTCATCTTCGTAACCTATGGGATAAAATTGTGACTTCAGTAATGCCTTGAAGTCCTCCCATTTCATCACCATGGGACTTTTTCCCATTTTCAATGCATTCACATAACTCTCCCAATAGAATAGAGCATGTTGGGTCATCTTCAAATGAGTAAAGGAAATATGTTGTGTTTCTTGGATTCGATAAAGCCTAAAGTAAACTTCCAATTGTTTCAACTAGTTATTCAACACCTCAACATTTTTTCCATCATACATGGGTATTTCAAGCTTCGCTTCAACTTTGAAAGGAACACTGGAAGATGAAGAAAATTTATTTTCATTACATGAGTTTCCAAGTGTCTCGCCTTGGAACTTTCTGTGCCAACCTTGTGTTCCCCATGATCAGTCTTTTTTCAGTGTGCTTCCTTACCCTTCATTACCAACCATTGTGTCACCAACTTTGTCAATGTAGCTATGCTTTACTCCATCCAAGCCGATCTAACCTCCAGGTCTTGCCTGTCATCTTTTTCAAGATGATTCCCTACCATTGATGGTCCTCTGTTTCTCTGTAGGCTTGGTAGAAATGCATGTACACTTTTTCGGTACTAGATACAAGCTTTTACCATGCATGTGTTCTCCAAGTCTTCGAAACTTTACCTAATACCATCTAATCCATGAACGGTGGGCCTATGGCCCATTCCTTTCATCAAGATGACACCCTTGCAAAATTTATATGATTTTATTTATTCTTGGTTTGTTTACTACTTGGTTTGTATTGTTTGTGGTTTCTAGACCAATTCCAACTAATCTCCCAAACTATTTATGGAGAGGTTCAAGGCCATCACTCACTACACAATGATCTCTATCAATCAAATAATAATAATATCTATGTATGTGTGGACTACTAAGATCATTCCCATAAATGAAATCATTTTTCTTCCCATATTTCTCAACCAAATGACAAGTAATGTAATTGTTGGCAAGACCCTAATTAGATAGGGAAATACCAATGCTATGTTACTTTGTGTTTGACCATCCCACGTTCTCTGTTCTAATGGATGGTTTTCAAATAATACTACTCATTTCATAGGAAAGGAAATAAGATGCCCTGCCCCAAAATGCTCAATTTAGAATAAATTCGTCACACAACGTTAGTCAAACAATGTTTTGAAGGAATGACGTAGGTGTGTGGGTGCGTGGGAGACTTGTAGTTGAGCTCGTAGAGGGATAGTACGCTAATGATGGAGGGTCACATTAACATAGTTGGTAATGAAAAATGAGAAACAACATAAGCTATTTTCTCATAGAACTTGCTTCTACGAATCCCAAAGACATTCATTCAATAAGACAAGCTAGTGAGAATGCCACAAAGACCTATTATAAATGATATTTTCCACAATTAAATAAGTAGCCAAATGCTAGCAAGGTTTTAGTGGTTTTTTGGCACACGGTTTTCATTGATGGTTTTCTAATTCTAGTTAAGGAATTAGGGTTGTTGACTAATCTAGGTCAATGTATTAGGGGTTTTGGATGTCACAAGTTCATATATATATAGTATTGTAAATGATTAAGACATGATGAATAAAAGATTAGAGATGCGACTCTAAACATGTTGTTGATTTTCCCGGTTTGGTTTTCCAGGGTAAAATCTTTGTGTAATGTGTGTGTGTGCCATTGCATCTTTTCTTTTTTAATTAAGAATCTATTTGTAGTAATTTATTGTACAAGGTTAAAATATACATTTTGTATTAGAGCAATTATTGGCTTCATGGGGACGCCTTTGTGATCAGGGCTTTTGGCTCAGGTCTGTGGTAAAACTTGTTATAGTGGGAGATCTGGAGTTTCGATTCTTCAGGTGAAAAGAAAAGGTGAGCAGTACGAAAACAAAGATCGATAAATTTAATGGGATAAGTTTTGAGCTGTGGAAGCTCAAGATGGAATATATTTTGGTGGACAAAGATTAGTGGATCGTTGTGGATCCAGGTACTTCACCTACATGAACATCAACAAAAGACTAGGCAAAGTTGGATTAGAAGGCAAAGAGCACAATCTGGTTGTGTCTCTCAGATTTAATATTACTGAATGTCTTAGGGGAAGCTACAACCAAGGCATTATGGGATAAGTTAGGGGATTTGTATCAGTCAAAATCTCTGGTAAACAAACTATTCCTATGGAAGTAGCTGTGTAACCTAAGGATGAAAGATGGATACTCAATGACAGAGTATCTGAACGCCTTCAATACTATGGTAATTCAACTATTATTTATTGATATAAATATATCCGATGAAGATAAGTGTATCAATTTATTGTTCTCTTTACCAGAATTGTGGGATAGTTTGGTTGTGACCATAGGTAGTAATACAACTACTTTAAGTTTTGATGATGTGGTCTCATCCTTGTTGTCGTAGAAGATGCGGTGGAAGAACATGGAAGGACATAACACGTATGCATTATTTGCAAGAGGACGCTCCCACAAAAGAAATAGATCTAAGTCCTCGAGTGGGAGATCCAATTCTAAGGGTTGATCTAAATCTCTCAGAAATTTTGTAAAGGTATGTTGGAGATGTGGAAAAGAAGGGCACTACAAGAAACAATGTAGATCCAAAAGTGTTGAGAGAGGGAAGGGATCTGATTATGCTCCTTCTATGCGAAAACCTTTGCAGAAGAAGGAGGGGATGTGTACTTGGATTTTTCAAGCACACATGCAGATCATGAGGTATGGATCATTGATTCAGGTGCATCCTTTCATATGACTCGTCACAAGGAGTGGTTCTATGAATATGAAAGGTATGATGGAGGTGATGTTTTCCTAGGTGATGAATTGACAACCAAAATCATAGGACAAGGAAAAGTCAAGTTGAATCTCATGGATGGAAGGATTAGAACACTCCCTAGTGTTCTGCACATCCTAGGATTAGATAGAAATTTGATTTATGTAAGTAAAATGGACAATTCATGGGTAAAAAAGATGTTTGAGAAAGAAACCTGCATGATGGTTCGAGGAGCAATGGTGTTGCTAAAGGAAGTTCCATTTGAAACTCTATATAAGATGCAGGGAAGAACTATTAGTGATGTGTGCAATAGTTCCATTGTTCCTAAGATATGAGATGAAGTAGAAAAAAATCCTACAATCTTTGGAGAAAAGACTATGGTGTGGCATCAAATACTATGGAATATCAGAGAGAAGGGCCTTCGACTACTACATGATAAAGGCATGGTTGAAGGTATGTCTAACTACTATTTGGATTTTGATTTATGTGAACATTGTGTATATGGGAAACAAAATCAGGTAAGATTCCCCTCTAGTGCAACGAGGGTTGAGGGAATTTTATAGTTGGTGCACAATGATGTGTTTGGACCTGTGTCGGTTCCATCACCGGGAAAATTTGTGTACTATGTCTCATTTATATATGACTTCTCGAGGAATACATGGATATATTTCCTTAGGAATAAATCTGAAGTCTTTAACAGGTTTAAAGAGTTAAAGCTCTTGTGGATAATAAAACAAAGAAAAAATTTAAGGTGTTGAGGACTGATAATGATGGAGAGTTCTACAGAAATAAATTCGAAGAATTCTGGAAGAAGTGCAATATAACAAGGAATAATACTACTTCATATACACCTCTGGAGAATGATTTGTAGAAAGGATGAACAAGACAATGATGGAAAAACAAGGTGCATTCTTAGTGATGTCGGGTTAGGATATGAATTATGGAAAGAGGCAGTGGGTACTGAATGTTACCTGGTCAATCGATCACCCTCATAAGCATTGGATGACAAGACTCCACATGAGGTATGAACTGGTAAGAAACCCTCTCTCACAAATCTTAAGGTATTTGGTTGTGATGCCTATGTTCATGTTCCAAAGGAAAACATGAGTAAGCTAGATAAAAGGCTGAAACATGTATCTTTGTTGGGTACAAAGATGGTCTAAAAGGTTATAAGATTTGGAACCTAGAAACTAAGAAGGTAGTGTATAACTGAGATGTGGAATTTAGAGAAATCAAAGATCTTGTCAAACATGAAGTCTTGCCAATAAAGGTAGAACCAAAGAAAATGGAGTTTGAGTTAAAAGATGATGAATCCGACTCTACAGAAGAAAAAGAATAAGAATAAGAAGATCATCATACTCCAGTATTTGAGGGGATTGGTTCAGGAAACAAGGAAACTAGAAAGGTCTACTCCACCTGATTTCCATTCAAATTTTGATTTGTCTATTATTGAAGATAATCTTAGAACTCATAAGGAGGTAGTGGATTCAGAGGATGGAAAACTCTAGAAAAAGACGATGGTGGAAGAAATGGTATCCTTGGCCAAGAATGAGGCTTGGGATCTAGTGGAGTTTCCAATTAGAAGAAATCCCATTGGAAGCAAATGCTTGTTTAAGAAGAAGTTGAATGTAGAAGGAAAACTAGAGAATTACAAAGATTGGTTAGTAGAAAAAGGTTATTCCTAGGTAGAGGGAATTGACTTTGATGAAATTTTTTCACTTGTTGCCAAGTTAACTTCTATTATATTTATTTTATTTGTTGCTCATGCATTTGAGTTTGAAGTAGAACGGATGGATTTGAAGACAACATTCCTACTTGGGGATATGGAAGAATAGATCTACATGATGCAGCTATAAGGATTTGTTGTGAAGGGAAAGAAAGATCTAGTATGTATTGATGCCAAAGAACTAGGGAGTCCTTAACACTAACATCTCAACCTCTTGCTTAGCTAAACCAAGAAGAGGTGGAAATGGTTGTTGATGATTACAACTGCATGAGACATCCTCCATGACATAGACTAAGTGGGTTGGCCTGTGAGAGAGCCCATGAGTTGGATGTGCCCATGAGATGGGTGTGTTGTTCCTCTCTGAGACAGAGATGGAACATTGTGTGCCCCTATGTGGGGTGAGGAATCCCATGAGTTGGGTGTGCCCATGAGATGGGTGTGTAGTTCCTCTTTGAGACATAGATGGAAATATGTGTGCCCCTGTTTGGGGTGAGGAATCCCATGAGTTGGGTATGTCGTTCTCTCTGAGACATAGATGAAACGATGTGTACCCTTGTGAGGGGTGAAGGAGCCCATGTGATGGGTGTTCTGTTCTCCTCTGTGTAGAGAGTTGAGATGATGTGATACTCCAGATGATTCTCCTGTGAGATGCAGTGAGATAGAGATCTGTTGAGTAGGACGTTCCTGTGGCTAAGCACAAGTGGATGTGATCCTAGTGGTTGAGCACTAGTGAGTGTGTATTATGATGATTCTCCTGTGAGATGCAATGAGATTGAGACTTGGATGTCCCTGTGGCTGAGCACAGGTGGGCATGTCCCTAGTGGCTAAGCACATGTGGGCATGTCCCTAGTGGCTAAGCACTAGTGGGTGTATGATATCCCTTGCTATATTGTCCAAGAGTCAGACTTACATGTAACCCTATTTGTGATGTAAAGGGTACAGGTCATCCCCACCATAAAGTGAAGGATAATTAATGTAAAATATAATTAATATGTTAATTATTAATTATATTTTAAGTTATTGAGGTCGGCCCTGTTGTGCCAATAGACACTACTTTTGATATGTCCATTCTAGTATAAATAAAGGTAATTTCCCCATTGAGGAAATACAACACAAGTGTTATTTTGGAAATTTCAGCAAGTACAAGTTCTAGAGCTGAAGTGTGCACCTCTCTTGAGCGCTAGCCTTCTAGGTTTTGTGAGCACCCTTTTGCATGCTAGGTTTATGGTGTGGGAGGTCTTTCTCTTGAAGAATATAGCAAAGGATTGGTTGGGTTTTCTTCCCTTGTTGATAAGGGTTTCACAAGATACTTTTTGTGTACTTGTGCATGGTGTTTCTTCTTGTGATCTTGGTTATTGCAACAAATTGTTTATGGTGTAACTGCAAATTGTCTATGGTTTAAGTAAAATGATAAAATTCGAATGAAATTCATGCTTGAGCCTAGCTTAGTGAAAAATCAACATGGTTTCAGAGCATAGGTCTTGAAGAACCCAATGCACAAGCATTCAAAGCTAGCCGCCCTCTTCTTCTACAGTTTTGTACAACCCTTTAGGGTTTGTTGCAACTTCGTATGATCCTCCTTTTCTGAGGTGTTTCAACACCTTAAAATTGGACGTTGGGGCTAAAACTTGTACAGGAGTATACGACCTCCTTCAACGCACCTCCAACAAGTCTTAGATTGCATTTTTGAGCATTTTGGATTTTTCTCCCTAGGGTTTCTAGGGTTTCACAATTTTCTGCAGATTTTTGGTTTTAGGGTTTCTGCAACTCATTGAAGGATCTTTTTAGCTTACCAGTATTCCTGTGAGTCTCTTAAGGCTTATTGTTGGCAGTCATAAGCCCAAAAAAACCTAAGGTTGCTATCCTAGCCTAGCTGTTATGTTTTCTATCCTAGTTGGCAAGGGTTTGTGAAGAATTTGAAAATATGGTGACACCATGGCTACCTTCTGTTGTTTTTTCAATAAGCTAGGTTAATCATGAAGTTCATTCCTTTTTAGAATTTAACTTAACCATAGATAATAATGTTGCAACAACCAATATCACAAGAAGAAACACCATGCACAAGAACACAAGAAGTATCATGGGAAACCCTTCTCAACAAGGGAAGAAAACCCAGCCAAATCATTTTCTATATTCTTCAAGAGAAAGATCTTCACCTCCAAGAAATACCTAGCACACAAGAGGGTTCTTAAACCCTAGAACTCTAGCGCCTAAGAGAGGTGCACACCTTTTTCCAAAGAGATGTACTTGCTGAAATTTCCAAACTCACAAGGAAGATGTGTTTCCACAATGGGGAATCATGCCTTACTTATATTAAACTTTACCAATCAACAAAGGCATCTATTGGTTCAATAGGTCCGACCTCTCTAAGTCACTATATAATCTATTATTATTATTATTATAATTACTATTACTATTACTATTAATATTAATATTAATTATATTTTACATTTATTAATAAACATATTAAGGTGGGGCCGACCTATATCCTTTACATAACGGTTAGAGTTATAGGTAGATTTGACTCTTGAACAATATATAGCAAAGGATCTAATACACCTACTAATGCTCATCCACTAGGTGCACATCCATAGGGATGGCATAGCTTTGATTCACTGCATTACACATAAGAACCAGGTCTTCACACGTTCACTTGTGCTTGTCCACAAACACGTCCACTTTACAGATATACTTTCCCACTGCCACTAACAGGAGAATCATCTGGAGTCTTCTCGTCAACTCTACTTCTCAGAGGAGGCTATCACATCATCTTCATTTTTGTTCTCATGAAAATGTTCCCAACACTTTTGGGATTTCACATGTTCACCTTGTGCTCAGCCACAACCACGTCCTAACTCAACAGATCGCTTTTCCACTGGATAATCATCTGGAGTTCTTCTCACTCACGTCATGGAGGAGTTCATCTCTACGTTCCTAGCTCTGTCTCAGGTAGGAACCACAAACCCTTCTTAGGGGATTTCTCTCAGGTTTGTAAGCTGAGAGAAAGGCTTCACATAGCTGCAATGATCCACACCTCACATGTTTGTAAGATGGAGAATGTCTCACATAGCTTCATTCATCAACACTCCCTCTCAGCTAGGGAGGCATTCTTTATCATGCCAAGTCTCAGATGGATGTATTTTGATTTTTTTCTTGACTGGAGTTGTCGACAATCCCTCTCAACTAGGGAGCCATTCTTCACGAAGTTAATTTGGTGAAGATATCTGCAATCTGCTCATGTGTAGGAAGGTACTACATGTGTACAATTTTCCTCTGCATCATATCTTTGAAATAAGGATGTTTCATCTCATTGTATTTCAATCCATCAGGAAACACTGGGTTCTCAAGGATCTTTTTCTCACGGCTTTTGGTCATCATCATAGGATCTATCTCATGGTGAAGTAAACCCATCAGAATCTTGTGAAGCCACATTGCTTCGCACACTCGATGCTTATATAGTCTGCCTCTGTGGTACTCAAGTCCATAGAGTTTTGATTTCTGCTGCATCAGGAAACCATGGAAAACTTCATGGTAGACCATCAATTGGATGTGTTCTTTCAGTCCACTGTACTTTTTTCTCAATTTGAATCGGTATATCCTGCAAACTCAGTTTCACATTGGAGGCATATCTCAGGCCATATCCAACTGTTCCTTGTATATATCTCAATACATGTTTTGTTGTTGTCTAGTGAGTCTGTCTTGGTTGACTCATGAAATGACAAGGCACATTCACTGCATGGTATGAATCTAGTCTGGTGTTAACCAGATACATTAATGATCCAATCAGCTGTGGATTAGTCTCGTCTGAATCATCATCAATCTTCTTCTTTAAATCCATCACGATGGATTTTGTATTCTGTCATACTGAACTTCTTTAATATTTTCATTGTATATTTTCCTTGACTCAGGAAAATCTTATTGGTCCTCTGTCATACTTCTTGTCCCAAGAAGTAGTTCATCATACTCGGATTCTTCATCTCGATTTTAGAAGTCAAGGATTACTTGTATCCAACAACAACTCTTTATGAATAAGTCATCAGGATCATGTTCTTGTCACCAACACTATATAGGTTTGGATCAACAACATTCTTGCTGGAATCCAAACTCATCAAGAATCTATCTATCTGATAGGATGGTAGTACGGATGGAAGTGTATTGGTTCATTGGGTCAAGTGTCTCATCATAGACAACTCCCTCTATTTATGAGAAACCTATGGCTATAGATATTGTTTTGTATTTTTCAATACTTCCATTAGCCGCAAGCTTGATCTTATAGATCCACTTGGAAGTTACCACATACTTCCCTTTCTGGTCCCTGAATAATATCTTATGCATCATTTTAAGATATATTGGTATTCTTCTGTTATGGAATATTGCCATATTGGTTCTCTTGTTGCTTCTATAAGACAAGGAGTCTCAACATCAATGAAGTGGCTCATGACTGAAGGATAGCTCGAAAATATATTTTTCTTTCTCGGAATGTGCCTTGAGAGGCTTGTATGTCTCTCTGCCTCTTGCAGAGTGAGTCTAGGTAGGAATTTTATGCCCTACTGCAATATCTCTGAACATATCAACTGGGGAACCTGGATAACCTGAAGTAATGTCCGTCTCCCTCTAAATTGCTGAAGGGGGAGAAGGTATTGTCTCACTGTCAATCTCCATCTGAGATTCTCTGTATATTTAAAAAAAAATCCTGTCTCTTCTTCAAGGACAACGTCTTTGCTTGTCTCAAACTGTCTTTGACTAGGGATGTCTTTGAAGATTCATTGTATCCTTTCTTCCTAAAGGATCTAGCTTGGAATTCTTCTCTTTGGGTACATGAAAATACATTGGGCACCCAAATATCATGAAGTGTTCAATCTCAGGTTTCATTCTGGTGAAGACTTCTTCGGGAGTTATGTTTTTCAAAGTCTGGTGAAGACTCTTGTTCTGCACATATATTGTGTCATGCATGCTTCTTCCCATGGAATCCAAGAAATATTTTGATCATGCTTTGTAGCATTGGTTGTATCAAATATAGTTCTATTCTTCTTCTTTCTCAAATGGTTTTGGCTTCTTCTGGGTCAAGTGACTCCCTTTGAAGGATAAGCATATTCTTTTCTTGTTAACCTATCTGGAACAAGAAAACAAAAAGAACCAACACAAGAATATCTCCTAAAGGAGAATAATGAGTACATCTCTAGAATCAAAACAATTTAAGGAATATTGTCACAACTACCTACTTGTAATGTAGCAAACCTTTAAAAAATATAGGTTAGAGGAATGAAAATTACAACAATCAAACCTGGAGTCTTTTCTTTGAGTGTGTTATTTCTCTGAATGTACAGAGATCCCTTTGGATCTGTGACTTCAACCAAGGTTACTTCCTCCTGCAATTTCACTCATGAAAATGATACAAATAATATATACAAGTGCGTACCTGAGGATGTTGATATGATTTCTCCAATGGCTCTTGGATGATCTCTATCCTCTGAGATCTTTATGAAGAAGATTGTCATGGTGTCACCTTTTGTCATCTTTGTTATTTTGAAGCTGGCCCTTCAATGTAATGGTTTGAGTAGGTGATTGGCTTCCTTGTCCCGACGTCATCTTCCTTCCATTCATCGATAGTTGTCTCTAGTAAATCCTTTGTATTACCCACAATAAGTCTTCTTCTGAAGTCTTGTCTTTCAAGGACTTTGAAGTTTCTTGATCCATCAAGCTTATCTTTGATCATAGTTTTTGTTCATCATAATTTTAGATTCGTCACAACCCTTTGTCAACTAGGCTAGAAAAATTAACGGCTAGGCTAGTCTAGGCTAGCACTTTTAGGTTTTACTGGACTTATGACTGCCAAAAATAAGCCTTTGAGAGATAGGAGAACACTAGTGAGATGAAGAGATCCTTCAATGAGTTTGCAGAAACCCTAATTCTGAAATTTCCGCAGAAATTAGCGAAACCCTAGAAACCCTAGGGCCAAAATTTCAAAATGCTCGGAATGTCACTTTGAGTGTCTTTGGAGATGAACTGGAGGAGGCTGTACTCTCCTATGCCAAAATTAGTCGAAAGGTTCAAGTTTTAAGGGCTGAAACACCTCATAAAGGAGGGTCATACAAATTTTCTGGAAACCCTAGGAGGGTCATACGATTCTGCAGAAGAGAGAGGAGACTGGTGGATGCTTGTGCAATGGGTTCTTCAAGACCAATGCTCTGATACCATGTTGATTTTTCAATACTCTAGTTTAAGCATGAAGTTTATTCTATTTTAACATTTAACTTAACCATAGATAATAATTTTGCAAGAACCAAGATCACAAGAAGAAACACCATGCACAAGAACACAACAAGTATCCTAGGAAACCCTTCTCAACAAGGGAAGAAAACCCAACCAAATCCTTTGCTATATTATTCAAGAGAAATACCTTCACCTCCAAGAAATACCTAGCACACAAGAGGGTGATTAAACCCTAGAACTCTAGCGCCCAAGAGAGGTGCACACCTTTTTCCAAAGAGATGTACTTGCTGAAATTTCCAAACTCACAAGGAAGACGTGTTTCCACAATGGGAAATCATGCCTTACTTATATTAGACTTGACCAATCAACAAAGGCGTCTATTGGATCAACAAGTCCGACCTCTCTAAGTCACTATATAATTTATTATTATTATAATAATAATTAATATTAATATTAATATTAATTATATTTTACATTTATTATTAAACATATTAAGGTGGGGCCGACCTATACCCTTTACATAACAGTTAGGGTTACAGGTAGATCTGAATCTTGAACAAGATATAGCAAAGTATCTGATACGCCCACTAGTGCTCATCCACTAGGGGCACATCCATAGGGATTCCATAGCTCTGATTCACTGCATTACACAGAAGAACCAGGTCTTCACACGTTCACTTGTGCTCGTCCACATGCATGCCCACTCTACAGATCTGCTTTCCCATTGTCACCGACAGGAGAATCATCTGGAGTCTTCTCTTCAACTCTGCTGCTCAGAGGAGGCTATCACATCATCTTCATTTCCGTTCTCATGATGATGTGCCCAACACTTTTGTGATTTCACATGTTCACCTTATGCTCAGCCATAGGCACGTCCTAACTCAACAGATCTCTTTTCCACCGGATAATGATTTGGAGTTCTTCTCACTCACGTCATGGAGGAGGTCATCTCTATGTTCCTAGCTCTGTCCTAGGTAGGAACCACAAACCCTTCTTAGGGGTTTTCTCTCAAGTTTGTAAGTTGAGAGAAAGGATTCACATAGCTGCAATGATCCACACCTCACGGGTTTGTAAGCTGGAGAATGTCTCACATAGATGCATTCATCAACATCTTCTTCATGAAGATGTTAGAGGACAAAGATCAGCCAAGTGCCATTGGAGAAAGCATATCAACACCCTTAGGTATGAACTTGTATATATTATTTGTATCATTGTCATGAGGGTACTTGCAGGAGGAAGGAACCTTTGTTGAAGTCATGTATCCAGAGGGATCTCAGTGCATTAAGAGGAATAACACACTCGAAGTGAAGACTCCAGGTTTTATTGTTTTAATTATCATGCCCCCTAACCTACATTTCTAAATCTTTCTACATTACAATTAGGCGTTGTAGTGGTGACAACAATCCTTAAATTGTTTTTGATTCTAGAGATGTACTCATTATTCTCCTTTAGAAGATATTCTTGTTTTGTTTCCTTTCCTTTGTTTTCTTGTTCCGGGCAGGTTAACAACAAAGGAAAATGGTTATCCTTCAGATAGATTGAGATAAGCATAGATGTTGTCCTTGAAGAAGAGATAGCCTTTCAAAGATCCAGAGAATCTTAGATGGAGATTGAAAATGAGGCAATAC
Organism: Picea engelmannii; assembly: GCA_009831015.1. Classification (NCBI taxonomy): domain Eukaryota; kingdom Viridiplantae; phylum Streptophyta; class Pinopsida; order Pinales; family Pinaceae; genus Picea; species Picea engelmannii. The sequence continues at coordinate 5,298 of WSFP011388677.1, read as the reverse complement.
CTTTTCCCCCTTCAACAATTCAGAGGGAGACATACATTATTCTAGTTGACCCAATTGCTCCAGTTGATATGCCCAGAGATATTACAGTAGGGCATAAAAGGCCTGCCTGGGCTCAAAAAAACATGCAGGAGGCAGAGGGACATACAACCCCTCAAGGCACATTCTGAGAAAGCAAGAGACCAAAGATATTTTTGAGTTACCTTTCAACCATGAGACACATCATTGATTCTGAGCCTTCTTGTCATGGAGAAGTGACAAGTGAACAGGTATGGCAAGATGCCATGCCAGAAGAATACCAGTCTATCTTGAAGAATGATGTATGAGATCTTGTTCCGAGACTATATGGGAAGTTTGTGGTAACTTCCAAGTGGATCTATAAGATCAAGCATGCAACTGATGGAAGTGTCGAGAAATACAAAGCGAGATCACCAGCCAAAGGGATTCGTGACATACATGTGTACAGGTTGAAGAAAGTCTTGTATGGACTAAAGCAGGCACCTCGTGTTGGGTACAAGAAGATGGATGGATTCTTGATGAGTTTGGATTTTAGCAAGAGTGTTGCTAATCCAAACCTATATTATCATATTGTTGGCAACGAGTGCTCGATATTGGTCCTATATGTGGATGATTTATTCCTTACTAGTTCAAAAAGACTTATTGTTGAATGTAAGCGATCATTGCCTTCTATTTTCAAGATGAAGGATTTGGGTATGATGCACTACTTCTTGGGACTATAAGTATGGCAGAGAACTGATGAGATTTTCCTAAGTCAAGGAAAATATACAGTGGAAATATTTGAGATGATGGACTGCAAATCCATGCCTACACCAATGATGATGAACTTGAATAAGATGAATGAGGCTTCTTCCGATTTAGATGAGATTGATCCATACGTGTACCGATAACTGATTGGATCATTGATGTATCTAGTTAACACCAGATTTGATATATGCTATGAAGTGAATGTGCTTAGTCAGTTCATGAGTCAACCGAGTCAGACTCACTGGATATCAGCGAAGCATGCATTGAGATATCTACGAAGAACTATTGGATACGACCTCAGATATGCCTCCAGTGTAGACTTGAGTTTGCAGAGATATGTCGATACAGATTGGGCATGGAGAACAGTGGACCATAAGAGAACATCTGGTTGTTGTTTTTACCTTGGGGTCTGCCATGGTTTCCTGGTGCAACAGGAAACAGAGCTTTGTGGCCTTGAGTACCACATAAGGAGAATATATAACATTGAGTGTGGCAGTCCGCAAAGCAGTGTGGCTTCGCAAGCTTATGACAAATTATTTGATCATGAGATGGATCCTACCATTATTCATTGTGATAACCGGAGCTGTGTGAAGCTCTCTAAGAACCAAATGTTTCATGATAGATCGAAACACATTGAGATAAAATATCATCATATCAGAGACATGGTGCAGAGGAAATAAGTACATGTGTAGTACCTTCCTACACATGAGAAAATTGCAGATATCTTCACCAAACTGCTTGACAAGATGAAGTTCGAGTACTTTCGTGAGAGACTTGGCCTGGTGGAGAATACCTCTCTAGTTGAGAGGGAGTGTTGATGACTACAACTAAGACGAAGTTTGAGTACTTTCGTGCGATACTTGGCATGATGGAGAATGCCTCCCTAGCTGAGAGGGAGTGTTGATGATTATAGCTGCGTGAGACATCCTCCAGGACACAGACTGAGAGAGTCAGCCTTGAGAGAGCCCATGAGTTGGGTGTGCCCATGAGATGGGTGTGTTTCTCCTCTTTGAGATGGAGATGGAATGTTGTGTGCCCTGTGTGGGGTGAGGAAGCCCATGAGTTGGGTGTGCCCATGAGATGGGTGTGTAGTTCCTCTCTGAGACGGAGATGGAACGTTGTGTGCCCCTGTGTGGGGTGAGGAAACCCATGAATTGGGTGTGTCGTTCTCTTTGAGACAAAGATGAAATGATGTGTACCCCTATGAGGGGTGAAGGAGCCCATGTGATGGGTGTATTGTTCTCCTCTGTGCAGAGAGTTGAGATGATGTGGTACTTCATATGATTCTCCTATGATACGCAGTGAGATAGAGATCTGTTGAGTAGGACGTTCCTGTGGCTGAGCACAGGTGGACGTGATCCTAATGGCTGAGCACTAGTGAGTGTGTATTCTAATGATTCTCCTGTGAGACGCAGTGAGATTGAGAGTTGGACGTCCTTGTCGCTGAGCACAGGTGGGCGTGCCCCTAGTGGATGAGCACTAGTGGGTGTATGAGATCCCTTGCTATATTGTCCAAGATTCTGACTTACCTGTAACCCTATTTGTGATGTAAAGGGTACCGATTGGCCCCACCATAAAGTGAAAGATAATTAATGTAAAAGATAATTAATATGCTAATTATTAATTATATTTTAAGTTATTGAGGTTGGCCATGTTGTGCCAATAGACACTACTTTTGATATGTCCAGTCTAATATAAATAAAGGTAATTTCCCCATTGAGGAAATACAACACAAGTGTGATTTTGGAAATTTCAGCAAGTACAAGTTCTAGGGCTGAAGTGCGCACCTCTCTTGTGCGCTAGCCTTCTAGGTTTTGTGAGCATCCTTTTGTGTGCTAGGTTTATGGTGTGGGAGGTCTTTCTCTTGAAGAATATAGCAAAGGATTGAGCGGGTTTTCTTCCCTTGTTGAAAAGGGTTTCCCAAGATACGTCTTGTGTTTTCTTCTTGTGATATTGGTTACTGCAACAAATTATTTATGTCGTAACTGCAAATTGTCTATAGTTCAAGTCAAATGTTAAAATTGGAATGAACTTTATGCTTGAGCCTAGCTTAGTGAAAATGAACTATGATCACACTATTTTATAGCCTAAAATTAAACATTAGACTCAAAAGCTTATTATCTAAGCGTGAATATTTATTTATAATTTTTTAATTATTAAATTTTGTATTTGATTTAATAAGAAGATAGTCCAAAACGTTAAAGTGAAATGTAAAAATAAAGATATACAAACTAGAAAAATTATTTAAAATAACTATTTCAAATTAATGTACATGTTAAAATGATTTTTTAGTTTTTATGAAACGTCAGTAAACAAAAGTTACTAGAAATTACTTTTTGCAAGTATTAAAAATAGTTAGAGAGAAGATAAACAAAATGAAACTAACTAAGTTAGTTATTAAAATAATTATAAATTAAAACTTAGTTATTAAAATAATTGTAAATTAAAATCTTCATACAATGTAATTAATAAAAAAGAAAGTTAAAATAAAAATAAAATATTATATACATTAAAATTATTAAAGAAAAGATGTTTTTATATATATATATATATTTTTTAAATCACATTAAAAGAAATAAGGAATAAGCAACAAATTATAATCTTCATTTTAATTTTAGACAATGTAATTAATACAAAAGAAAGTTAAAACAAAAAATAAAATATTATAAATAAAAATAAAAATAAAATATTATATAAATTAAAATTATTAAAGAAAAGTTGTTTTTATATTTTTAATTTCTTTAAAAATCACATTAAAAGAAATAAGGAATAAGCAACAAAGTCATGGGAGATAAACTTCACACTCAAAAATAAAGTTAAATCTTTTATTTAGACATAACCCCATACATTTTTTGGATTCTTTGAAACTTTCAATCCCTTGCGTTCTTTTATTTAGACATAATCTCCATACATATTTTGGATTCTTGGAAACTTTCAATCCCTTGCGTAGACTTGGACCAGAGTTCTAGCCTTTAACCATTCTAGATGGTATGAACCTCATATAATAGAACAACAAAAAATGAAAGGAAAAGAAGAAAGTTGAATTGAACATGGAATAGAGTAATGGTGGTGATGGTACAAGGTGAAAATATGCATATCAAAAACTGATTAGTGCTAAGAAAATCAAACTTAAAATACAACAAACTTGATAAGTAAACCATTCACCTCATGAATACTAGAAAATATCATCCTCGCTTCATCCATTCCGCTACTTTACAAGATATCCTTGTTGCCAACAATTTCATCAAATCTTTACTGAAAAGAATGGAAGATGAATGATAAAAAAAAAGAATGATGAATCACAAAGAACTCCTAACATACCTCTCTCCAAAAATTTCCCTCCCTTTTGGCAGGTTGTCTATTGCTTCTTTTAAATCATTTGATCATTAGTTGGGGTAGTTTTGGAACGAACTGGCTGAAGCAAACAGTCTTGAACCATTTCCATTTTTCTCTTGTAAATACAATATATATAAAAACAACATTGGTTGGGAAACTACGTGTCAATTTTCCATGTTTGCGTTTTCGGGGTATTGACTAGCACACCTTCTACCCTCCATGTTTTAGACCACATAATAATAATAATCTATTTTTAAGGTCACGGCCAAACCAAACACCAAATTGGTGTATGCGACCCCCTTGTTTGTGGGACAAGGGACCCCCTCCGCCCAACGATTTCACTGGTAAAGTCTACGGAGGTATACATACCCTACCCCCTATGGATTTGAACTTGTAACCTCTTAGGAGGAAACATATGTTCTTAACCATTAGGCCCACTGGGTACCAACTTGCTCAATGTGTTGGAGCTTCTATTTAAATTGTGATCTTAGAGAGAGGAATAGCTTTGCTAACATTTAAAAATTATTGATTTTGAGTCTCCCACACAAGTGATGCAACCTTTTGGGTAAATTAAACAATTCGAATAACAAGAGACTGAGTTAAAGTTATGAATTTTAAATAATTCTGTGAATGATTCAAGATCAAACCCCAAGCACTCCATCCTCAAAGAGCCCATAATATAATTGCGTTATGAAATTCATCCGAGTAGTGGTAGCTATACCAATCGTGTGTTTAGAACTGTTATCAGAGATGTAATGGTAGCTATATATTGTCACATGTATGTAATCACGTTGGACTTTGTTTTCTCTTTGAGCTCCATCTTTAACCGTATTTAGATTCCATTCAATGGTTGCTTTAACTGCTTAGATTAGATCAAGTAAACATCTCCACGATCTGTAGGTTCATTTTCTCAATTCTTTGATGCTACCACTCTGATAAAGTCATAAAAACCAAGATTCAACAATCCCATCAATTGCAACATTGGTTACAATAGATATTAAATTTTTTGATGTTTTCCCATCCTTGAAAGTACTCGTCAGAAAGATGATGATAACAGTCAGAAAGTAATTCAGAACCAAAAATTCCATGTACAAGACATATTTCTAGCTTCAATGACAACAATCCTGACTTGAACTGTTTAAAATTTGTGAACCATTTGTCATTATCTCAGCTTCTGTTTCTTCTTTGCAACAATGCAAT
>ML855237.1:7726-36139 GCA_009831015.1 Picea engelmannii | reverse complement strand
AGAACCAGAAAGAGTTCAAGTATTTTAATGATAAATGAAAACATCAATGCTACAGATACATTGTCAAATAGTTGTACATACATCCATAACATAATTTATGTACCCACAAGGAAATGTGTGACAACATAAGCAAACAGAACAGAGTGCAGAAATAATTCATACAATAGAATCCTATCTACCCAGCAAAAAGATAAATGCATAATGAATAGTCTCCAATACACCCATCAACATCACAAATTTATGAAATTCCTCCTGCTCTTTATTACTCAAAAGAAATAGTACCATCTTTCGTTACAAAAGGAAAAATTATATCTTACATCCTATGAGTTCTCTTTTATTAGACAAGAGAGAGACTCTTCAGTTCTCATGGTTGTTCATTTCATTTTTCCCCCAATTTATGTTTTATGTTTCAAAAATGTATAAGTAGGATTTAAAAATGGAATATGAAGAGACCCATGGGTGGTTGCTTTTGTCCTATGGTAGTTTACAAATGATATTTGTTAAAAAATAATCATTGACTCTTCCCATTGGCATTATCTTTTGTTCCTCGAAAGTTGTTGGGCATTTCTAGCTTCATCTTGTTGAATGTGATCATTATAGATTCTTATTGTCTATCTCATATTTCTATCGAGGCCTCGTTGGTCTGATTTTCTTACCCGTAGCTCCATATATGATTGTCTAAATTCTGCATATTCGTTTCTTCATCTTAATTTGGGTTCCACCTATCTTTTGCATTTATGGACATGTTCTTCTCTCAATATTTCATCACTTTCCATCCTAGAATTTTCTTCTCTTCTCCATATTTCAATTGATCTATCTTGGTCATGATTTCGTTACTCATAGCTCCAAATATGATTCTCTGAAGTTTTCACAGTCCATTTTCCCCCAAAATTTGTGGCTTGTTGTTCTTTGCAATTTGTGAGATTTCCTATCACTTTTTCTGACATGAATACATATTGCATTGCATTCCTCTTATCCATACCTTTGAAACAAGGTATCATGGGCTCAATTTCGACACCTGTAGCCGAAGATATGGTCGTTTAAATAATGTTTCCTGAATGGTGATTCGGGAGCGTTGCTCGGGTCAGAAAAGAGTTGATCGGATCGAAAAATATTGGTTAGATAAGGAAGATAAGGTTAGATCAGAAGGATCTAATCATAAGGAAGTTGATTAGGTCAGGAATGACCTGATCGTAATAGATGATCGTCGTTGGGAGAATCTAATCGAAAATGGGTTGATCAGGTTGGGAACGATATGATCGGAAGAGTTGATCATCGAGAAAGAGATGATTGTTGTCAGGAGGATTTGGTCGGTATAATCTGTATCATTTTGGAATGGATGAATTCTAACGATGAAGAGGGCTCCATGATTAAATTTGGGATCAACAATCTAGGTGGAAGGTGCCATGTCATCATCCATGTTAGTGCCACGTCATATGGCACCAATGATAGGGGGCCACGTGGTGGTGAGGTGGCAATGGTGGATGAAAAACTTGAAACTTTAGAATGCCATAAATTTTTATCTAGATATTGGATTTGAGCATGGTTATAGCCATTAGAAATCTCTTGACGAGTGGAATCCAACTATGGTATTTTTTTATAGAAAATAATCAAATAAAAGAAGGGGAAATTTTGACACCTCACAATCCTAAGAGAGGTTAGGGGGTCGGCTATGTAACAACAACCAAGGGGACGAAGATGAAATGTCATGTGACAAATAAAAATTACAAATAGTGATGAATCGTAAGAGGATATTGATTCCAAACGGATGTAGGACACATGTCAATATAGTCAAGTGAAACATCTCAGAGGACAGACCTGTTAGGATCACAAATATAGGGAATATGATTAGTTCAAGGTATAGGTCCTCACGCCAGACCACAATGCATGATAGTGATTGCAACAAATAGTGAGAATACATTGGGCAATGACATGACAAATATCTTCATCTGTGAAGCTCAATAGACCTTGGTCATGGGTTTTTCAAGAGAGAGAAGGTTAAAATAGGAACCCTGTAGAGATCAATCTGAAGAGGCTCGGGGACCTGCCTATGGGAGAGGTGGATTCGATAGCCTTGGGATATTAGTATCTCAAGGAAAATATAAGCCAAGGCAGATCGATTCTTAATGGGGGATAACCTAGAAAGGATCAAATCCCTAGACAAGTATCAAATCTATGGCTTCATCACCACAATGGTGATAAAAATAAAACTATGGATGAGGTTTGGGAAAGACAAGGCTTAGTCCATAACGTTGATCATTAGCTTCAAATTACAAACAAGAGAAGAATAGAAATAGTTCTAGGAAAGAGGAAGAATATCAATGGATTCCCCCCCATATACATCTCAAGGTTGGAGCAATCGTGTGAAGAAAGTGATCATGTTAACCTACTCATGCAACCACAGAGAATATGAGATCATTCAAGTGATTAAAAGGAGTCCTTCCAATACACCATAAAAATTATAGTCCATGCCTTCAAGCAACATCATAAATGGGTGTTGGGTCTATTGAAAAATTATCATGGATAGTTGTAGATAAGTTTCCTAGAAACCACATGTGCTAAGTCTCAAACTCAAGAGAAGGGTTAGTGATTGTGTGATTGAAGCTAATATTTTGAAACCAAAAGGTGTGATCATATACAAGAGCATAAATATGAAAACAAATGAAGAAAAACATTTGTGTGTCTCAGGCATTGTGCATTCATGTAGTGTCTTACAGAAAAAATGAGTTAGCTTCACGAGTTTGCAGGTTTCAGAGGTTGCGGAGGTCCATGATGGAGGAAATCGTTGGCTATGTGAATGCTCAGTCTGAGTGTGTGCGTGAGTGGGGAGCATGGAAAGAATGGTGAGTGAACCCCCAAAACGACGAATTTTCCCCCATAAAACTGCATGCACCTAGGTCGACACATGGCTATCTTGGGAGCTTTTTCCTCTCCCCAAAGGAACTTCGGATAATAGGGGTTATTTCCCAAACCTTATTATTTTAGGAAAATACATTATAATATTCCCTTGGGGTTAAGCCCTCAATCGTATCCCTTTTCCCAGCCTCACAGCCCCATCCCTTTCCCTACCCAGTGGAGCTTAGTCCCCCATAACTCTTTCTTCGTGGTTGGTCTACATCCAGCGATGTAATTATATTAATGATGTGATTATTTACTTATAAATAATCGGGCTCCCTAGCCTTCAGCATCTAGGCTCTTCGGCCTAATAAACACATAAGCCTCCCAGCTTACAAACACTTGGCTCACCAGCCTATAAACATAATTACAATTCAGCAGGGGCTCTGCCTTGGGGTATTACAATCCCCTCCCCTTATTTATGCATTGTCCTCGGTGCATCTTACTTACATAACATCAACAAGATTTCCAAAATCCTCAAAAAGATGCAGGTATTCTTCCCGCATAGCATCTTCATGCTCCCAAGTTGCGTCCTTAGGACCATACCAGGTCCATTGGACCTTTACAAGTCCTATTAATTGATTCCAGAGCTTTTTAATTTTTTGGTCCAACATACATACTGGATGCACTTGAAAAGTGCTTCCTTGCTCCACCTAAATCACATTCCAATCAATAACATGATTAGCATCAGGTATATATTTCTTGAGCAATGATACATGGAATACATTATGAATAATCATAGATACATGTAATGCAAGCATGTAAGCTATTGGTCCAATCCTCTCTAGGATTTCAAACAGCCCACAATATCTGGCTACTAACTGGGAACAATTTCCCAACTTCATGGAACTTTTGTTGACCTTCACCTTCAATAAAACATGATCACCCACTTTAAATTCCCTGTGAGTTCTTTCCTTGTCAGCATAGTTTTTCTGCCTATCTTGGGCAACCTTTAAATTCTATTTTATCTTCAACATTTTCTCTTCCATTTCCCTGAGAAACTCTGGCCCAATCACTGCTTTATTATCTGGTTTGTCCCAACTTATTGGTGTGTTGCACTTTCTTCCATAAAGTGCCTCAAATGGGCTCATCTTCAGTGATGCTTGGTACCCATTGTTGTAGGAAAATTCTACGAAGTGTAGATAATCTTCCCATTTAGATGGTTTGTCCATCGTGTACATCCTTAGCATATCCTCTATCACGTGGTTCACCCTTTTTGTTTTCCCATCAAACTCGGGATGATAAGTTGTGCTGAAGTTCAGACTTGTTCTGAACACTTTGAATAATCCCTTCCAAAACTTTGAGGTAAACTTTGGGTCTGTGTCAAACACAATTGTCTTGGGTATGCCATGCAAGTGTGCTACTTCCCTCATATAAATATCAGCAACATTGGTTGCCTTGTGAGTAATCTTCATAGGAATGAAATGGGCATCTTTGGTAAGCTTGTCCACCACCACCATGATAGCATCATGTTTCTTGCTTGTTCTGGGAAATTTGGTGATGAAATCCATTGTCACCACTTCCCAATTCCACTCAGGAATGGGAAATGGCTGCAACAACCCAACGGGGTGTCTATGCTCAACTTTGACTTTTTGGCACTCCAAACATTTAGCAATGTACTCAGTAATCTCCTTCTTCATGCCTGGCCAATAGTATTGAATCTTGACTGCTGCAACTATTTTATGATATCATGGGTGTCCAGCATAAGGTACATTTTGCATCTCTTTCAAAATCATAATCCTCAATTCATGAGAATTGGGTACATAAATTATGTTCATGTCCAAGAGAATTCCATCATTTCCCAATTCATAACCTTCAACTTTTTGTTGCATTTTACCTTGTTGTAATTTTGTTACCAACTCTACGTACTGCAAATCTACTTTTGCAGCCTCAGAAATTCTTCCTTTAAGATCATTTTGATACATGATAATGCTTGTAGCATGCATTTCATGAAATCTCATGTTGAGTGCATCAACCACTTTGTTCTATTTTCCTTTGATGTGCTTAATATCAAATTCATACTCACAGAGGAATTCCAACCATCTTCTTTGCCTAGCATTTAAAGTTGGTTGATCAAACAAATATTTCAGACCATTATGGTCTATCCTCAGCTCAAACCTCTTTCCCGTGAGGTAGTGCCTCCACTTCTTCAAGGCATGCACTATGGCTTTCAACTCCAAATAGTGAGTGGCATAGAGCCTTTCATGTTCTTTCAATTTTATGGATCCAAAACATATCATAAACCCATTCTGACTAAGGACTCCACCAAGTACTTCTTTGCATGCATCTATGCAAACCAAAAAATCTTCATCCAGATCTGCAATCCTCAGTATTGGAGCACTGGTTAACAACTGCTTCAATTGTTGGAAGCCCTTTTCACATTTTTTTGTCCATTGAAACTTCACCCCTTTCCTTTGCAACGAAATAATCGGGTGAGAAATCCTTGAAAACCATGCAATGAATCTTCTGTAGTAGCCAGCTAGACCCATGAAGGATTTGACTTCTGTCACATTCTTCGGTGTTTTCCACCCTTTAATAGCTTCAATCTTTTTAGGGTCCATTGTTATCCCTTCTTCGTATATGATATGCCCCAAATAGTGAATTTGGTTCTGATAAAATGACCACTTTCTCAATTTGGCATACAGTTGGTGCTCTCTTAACACTTGTAACACCATCCTCAAGTGATGCTCATGCTCTTCTTCCAACTAGGAATATACAAGGATGTCATCCAAAAAGACAATGACAAACTTTTCTGAGTATTCCCAGAAACACCATTCATTAAGCACATGAAAATAGTTGGTGCATTTGATAACCCAAATAGCACCATTGTGAACTCATAATGATTGTACCTTGTCCTGAAGGCAGCCTTGTTGGTGTATTCATCTCTAATTCTTACCTGATGATAATCAGATCTAAGATCAATCTTTGAAAATATCCTTGCATCCTTTAACTGATCAAAGAGATCATAAATCCTGGGCAAAGGATAATTGTTCTTTATAGTTACTTTATTTAATTTTCTAAAGTCAATGCGCAATCTCAATGTCCCATATTTCTTCTTCACAAATAATATTGGGGCACCCCAAACTGACACACTTGGGTGTATATAACCCTTCTTCAAAATTTCTTCAAGCTTCATTTGTAGTTCCTTTAGTTATGGTGTACTCATCCGGTAGGGAGTCTTTGATACTGGATTTTCTCCTGGCATTAAGTTTATAGAGAAATCAATATCTCTCTTTGGGGGTAGTCCTAGTATCTCCTTAAAGACATCCTCAAAATCTTTCAAGACTGTGTGATCCTCAAGATTTGGCACCTTATCCTTAGGTGCTTCCTCCATATGAGCTGGAAGTATTTGACAGCCCTTCATGTAACACTTCTTTAGCTACATTGTTGAGATCTCTTGGACAATAACTTCCCTGGGACTTCTTTGGATTGTTCTTGGGTTCCCTTCCTTATTCAGGAAATTAAATTCCTTGTTATGACAGTCTAAGACAACATGGTGTTGGTCCTATTATCCCCTATCCTAGGGATAACTAAGGATATCATGTCTTGAGGCCCACAGGTCCTAGACATGGAATGTCGAGAGTCGTATGACTTGAGAATGGCCCTGAAGAGCCCATATATTATTCAATGCAGCCCATCTATCAACAACAGCAATATCCATCCCACCAGTCTAGTCCTAAAGTAGCAGTAAGTCTTGCTCCATGAGGTAATGAGTTTGGGTATCATGGTATGTGTCACTCTGATTATTGAAGCACTTGAATATGTTGCACTGAATTATCCTTCATTTCATAACGTTATCTTCGAAATTATGCTCTTTTACTTTCTAATACCTAGGAGGGTGACATGATGCCCTAGTAGGTTTATTCCCCTTTAGGATGGTTTTCACTGGGTGGGTCTATGAAAGGTCATCGTCCATTCCCTCCATACTTACTACTTTCCATCATTATTTCTCTCATCTCCCACCACCTTGGTTCGGGCATTAGGTTTTCCATGCTAGGAAGGGTTGTTCCTTGCCTTGTGGGAAGAAGGGGCTAAAGGCCCAAAGGGTAAAAGTAGATGGAAAGAGTTAAAATCCAAAATGAAACCTTTGATATGCTTTTCCCGGGGATTCTCGATAAAGAAATAATAAACTTCTCAGTAAGAAAAGGGGACCCATAAGATAAATTGAAACTCAATGTACTTATTGGTGGATGGGAGGTCTCATCAAGAGCCGGCCTATTAGGTCCATGGTCATGTAGTGGTATGACACTACCATCTATCTGGTCACCAAGACAGGGTAGCGGATCTTGGTGGAATAACCAAGAGAAAGGGGGTCTCATCACGAGCCAGCCTTCTCATTTCTGTGAAAATCTTGTGGGTAACGTTGTCACCTCTGGTCACCACACCAAGACAGTGTCCCCCAGATTTTCCCTTGAAAAGAAAAAATACCAAAAGTAACAAGACTAATAATAAAAGGAATTGAATGGGCTAGGAAATAATGGCATCCATGATAAGGTGTAGCTCACCCTCTACAAAGGCACCCACAGGAAAGACCTACATTTCCCTGTTATCACTGCACCCTTTGCCCAAGCATTTCCCCTAGGCCACTTCACACACACTTACATGACCTATATTAGTTATCACATGAGAAACACCCCAAACTTAAGGAGGATTACTCCAATAGGACATCTTGAGACCTTCTCCAAACCTGAATTGTTAAACTGCATAATGTCTTTGAGCATTTGTCTGGATAAAGGGACGTTTGATGCACGTGTTTGGGTAATTTGATTATTAGATGTGATTGACATTGTTATGATCCATGTTACTTATGAGACCTTGGAGGGCGTACTTGTTGTTGGTGTACTTGTTGTTGTTGCAGGACTTTTCTTGGTGGACAGGTACACATGGGGGAATGATTAGGTCGGAACTCCATGGGGATGAAAGCCCAACAGATGGATGTTGTGACCCCACCAGGGGGGGAGAGAAACGAGAGGCTTACACGAAAAAGAAAGAAGGACGTTGCACCAAGGACACTCTAACAAGCCTAGACCCAGGGGATTTTTCCTTTCCACCTGAATGTTGACCCTTGAGAGCACATGATGTCGTCATTTTGACCTTGACATCATCGAGAGTTGGGGTTTGCATTCATGATGAGTAATTTTGTGCTAGTTGGAACGTGTGTCAGCATTCAGGGCCTTTGGAGACCAAACATTCTGCACTTGAGGCCTATTGTTCCACTTCAAGGGCCTAACGTCACCCTAGAAGGGCATGACGTCACCCTTGAAGGAGAAATTAGGGTTTAATTAATGACATTTTAAAATTTGGATTTTAAATGTAATTTGGCCATGTCAGCCTTTTTATGAACTAACTGTAATTAAAGGTCATTGATATTGTATAAATAAGAGAGAAAACTCTCATTTTTATCATCATCTCTCATCACACAAGTGTGTGGTCTGAAATTTGGCCTTCTTTAAGGGTTATTGGTTGAACTAAGTGGTGTGCAACTTCTTGGAGAGGAAAATCTTGGTGTATTTTGGCTATTTTTCATTGTGGAGGATCTTCAACTAGGGTTTGGCTTGATTATTCTTGGTGAAGTAAGTATAAAATATGCAATTTGTTTATGTTAAATGCTTTTGGTAAATTTTACTTGGCTCATGTTAAAGATTATGAAATTGCTTGCTCAAAAACCGAGGAGAGAAACATAAGTTATTATATTTTTCTCTATAGTCTTCCACTTGTTGAATTTCTCAAACTACATATTGTTTAGAAGTAGCTACTAGAGTCCTACTTACTAGCACTCTAGTATCCCTACTCTAATTTCCTATTGCATATATTACTTCCAAATTTGTCTAAAGGAAAGAGAAACCGCTAGGGCCTAAGCTTTCTTACTTTCTAGCCGATTTTCTCTTAAGGACTTGGGTGTTTGAGGCCTTGGGTTACCAAAACATCTTCCATACATTCCATCTCCTTTGGATAAGCACTATTGTTGCTATTTTTCTCTAAGATCAGTTGTTTCTATTTTTGACTCCATATACCCTAAAAGGCACTAATCTACTCACCTTGGTGCTTCATTTGATCAAACAACTCTCAAATAACCTTCCTTGAAACCTTTACTAACATTTGCTAACCTTAAACGAGAACAACTCTCTAAAAAACTTGTTGTTATTGCAAAAGATTTCTATTTCCATCTTACAATAGAAAATTTATCTTTAAAAGTGACATTAAAAGCTAATTAGACATTTCCAACTTTGCTTTTGACAAGTTGCTATCATTCTGTCAAATTAGACCAATGTTCTCTTGCCTTTTTTTAAAGCATTTTTGAAGCATAATCATTGTGGCTATTACAAAACATTCATTGTTGTTATAGATAATCACTTTGCTACAGTATTATATCATCTTGCTTATTTCTTAAAGGTTCATGGTCTTATGAAGCACTAACATCTTATGGTACCTTGAATTTGCATGAATTTTCTATTGTTGTCTTGTTCTAGGTAGGTCATTTTTCTTCATCTCTATAAGACACAAAGAACCTTTGAAATTGAGTGACTTGCGAGAGGGGGTGACTTTCTTACCTTATCCTTCTCAAACCCTCACGTCACTGGGGATGTCTCCCCTAGGGTAAATTGATATACTCCTAAATATAAAGGGGTTTCCTATTAAGGTGATAGTGATAGGTCACCCCATGTTACGCCAATATTTCATTCACTTGCCTTGGGCTTTGGGTGATTATAGATTGTGTGATAACAGGTCCAACCAATCCATACCAATTAAACAGCCATATGAACCCAAGGGCAGGATGTTCAAATCTACCTTTGTACTTATCCCATTCATGTCCGCTCGGTATGATTTAACCAGGTCAACAACTTTTCTCTTGGCTCTTATATCCAACTCCACCAACCAAGATTTCCCATGCTTGATTCTTGGAAATTTCAATATTTCCACTATCTTAGGATCTATAAAGCTATGAATAGATCCTGAATCTATTAACATAGTAAAGGAATGGTTATTTATCATACATTATACTTCAATCATGTGTGATTGAAACTCATCTTTCTTGTTGTGCAGGGCTGCATAGATCCTTGGTACACTTCTTCCCATATCCTCCATTGTTTCTACTTTCTGTACATTGTGGACATCTCTCACTTTGTCACTTTTGTGAGGACAATATCCATACTTATGGTCTCCTTTACAACCCAAACATTGAATGGGTGTCTGCCTTGGCCTTTTCCCACCTACCTCAACCATTATGTGCTCTCTAAAAGAGGGTTTTCCTTGAGGATTGTTTCTGAAAAATGGTGGCTCGTTCCCCTTCTACCTCTATTCCCTCTTAAACTTCTTCATGTCTTCCCAAGCTCTTTAGTGTGAGATGATATCCCAACACTTAAATCGGATTGAACTAGTGCTTTATTCTTGTGTTACATGAGCCTTATGTAAGGTACCAAATGTTATTATGAAGAGCAGAAATGATATTATTATAACAATTATCAGCAGGAAGAGAAAAAAAGTGAGCACAATGATAGAATTGAAGTCAGAAATGATACCTTCATTATCTCAATAGCCAATTTCACTTAAATATTCAAGGGGGAAACCTACAACAGAGAAAATATCAAGTACAAAATGATTCTCAAGACAAGACTTTTCCATGCTTTCTACTTCTATTTATATTATTTCTATCTTCTAGAGAATATTCTAGAGGACGATCTTTCTAGAAGCATAACCTTTTATTAATTATTCTTACATTAGACATGTTCACATTATAGATAGGCCTTATTCACTAATGTTGGCATTTATTACATAGAAAAATATAGTATTCCATCTACTTAAGGGGTTAAGGATTTTAGGACCCTAGCATGCCCTCCCCCTTGAAAAAACAACCTTATCCTCAAGGCTTGAGATCTTGAAATTGTTGTAGAATGGAATTCGACTCCCATGTGGTATCCTCCGGTTGTGTATCCTTCCACTAAACTAAAACTTCCTTGATGGTGCAGTGATGGATATTATGCTCACGGTGGTCTGTGACTACTTGGGGATACAACCAAATGGAGCCCTTTTCATCCAATTCTGGGAGACTAGTTTGAGCCTGGCACTTGGTTCCAATCACTTTCTTCAAGCAAGAAACATGAAAAACATGATGGAGCTTAGAGTGGTTGGGGAGATATTACTTGTAGGCCACATGACCCACTCGCTTGATAATTGAATAAGGGCCATAAAACTTGGGAGCAAGTTTTTGAAAGTGATATTCTTTGAGGGATGTTTGCTTATAAGGTTGCATATGAAGAAACACCTAGTCCCTTCAACAAATTGGTGTTTTCAATGACCTTGATCAACTTGTTTCTTCATGTAATTCTGAGACATGACCAAATTCTCTTTGAGGGTACGGAGAATGGCAGCTTGGATTGTAAGAATTATGTTGACGTCCTGGACCTTGGAGACACCAGGCAGGTAGGAGAATACATAAGGTGGATTTTAATTTAATTTCGCCTCAAAGGGAGTCAAGCAAGTGGTGGCATGGTAAGATGTGTTTTACAACCATTCAGTGAGTGGTAACCACTTATCCAATTGAGTTTGTTTGTTCGTCGTGAAACACCTCAAATATGTTTCCAATTACGTGTTGAAAGATTCATTTTAACCATCAGTTTGGGGATGATAGGTTGTGCTAAGGTGCAATTGGGTTCCTTGGAGATTGAACAATTCTTACCAAAATTTGTTGGTGAAAGTTATATCACGGTCGAAGAAAGTAGAGTGGGGAATTCCATGAATTTTGAAGACATTACCCATGAAAATTTGATCCATGATGGATGTTGTGAATGGGTGTCGGAGGGCACATAAAAGAGGATATTTGGAAAGGTGATTGATGATAACTATGATGACTGATTTAGTGCTAGGTTTTGGTAATCCGACAATGAAGTCCATAGAAATATCCATCCATATAGCAAGTGGAATATGGAGAGGTTGGAGTGTGCCTAGAATTTTGACGGTTTTTCCCTTATTGTGTTGACAAGTATCACATTAATCCACAAAAATGTGGATGTCATACTTCATTCCTTCCTAAAAAAGAAAATTTAATCCTTTCATATGTTTTGTGAAAACCTGAATGCCTAATTGTTGGTGAAGCATGAAGTTCAAAGAGAAAAGTGGATTGAAGGTGAGACTATTTTCTTAAATACAATCAACCTTTATAGCGAAGCACCTCATTATGCCAAGAGTATCATGAAGATGCCTAAGGATCGTGCTGCAATTATTGCATTAGGAGATAAAGTTTGGGATCTTGGAACCATTTATGGTGAAATGATTTTAACCAAGCTGCTACAATGAATGATAGGGAAAAGAGGAACATGGCTTCTTCATATTTCCTTGAAAGTGAATCAACAACCACATTTTATTTTCTTTTTTTGTAAATGAGCTCATAGTTATAGCCAAACATCTTGGTCTACCATTACTATTTCTCAAGGGATGAAATTATTTGTTCCAAAAAATACTTGAGCCTATGTTGATCAATTTTAATTTGGAAGTGTTGCCCCAACAATTAAGGACATCAGAGATCCATTGGGTGCAAAATAACCAAAATTTCCTTTTCATAGGTGTATTTTCCCAAGTGTCTCTCAAAGACTTGTTTTCTAGAGAAATTTGAGGGTCTTCCATATTACATGAGAACGGCCTCAATGCCTTTCCCAAAAGCATCACATTCCACATTAAAAATCTTTGTGAATTTAGGCAGTGCCAAAACAAGGGTCATACACATAGCCTCTTTCAAGGCTTGGAAGGATTGATCAGCTACTTGAGTCCAACTTAAAGCATTGGTTTTAAAGAGCATAGTGAGGGGCGATGCAATTTTTCCATAGTTTTTAACAAACTTGCGATAATATCCAATTAAACCTAGAAAATCTCTCAAACTTTTAAGAGTTTTAGAATGAGACAAATCCTTCATAGCTTCTATGTTTTTAGGATCCACACAGACAACATCCTTGGCAACAATATGGCCTAGGTACTCAACTTCTAGATATCCAAAATCACATTTATATTATTTGAAAAAGAGTTTGTGATGAGACAATAAATGTAAGACTTGATCTGCATGGGCTAGATGGGCTTGCCAAGTTTTACTATAAATGAGGATATCATCAAAGAAGACTAGTAAAAACTAATGGAGGAAAGGGTGGAAGACATTATTCATGAGGCTTAGTAAAGTGGAGGGTGCATTACAAAATCCAAAGGGCATGGCCAAGAAATCATAATAACCTTCATGAGTTTGAAAGGAATAATTGGGAATATTGACCTCTTTCATATGTATCTAGTGGTAGCCAGAATGTACATCAATTTTGGTAAATAATTGAGCACCACTCAATTCATCCAAAAGGTCATCAATGACAGGAATGAGAAATTTATATTTGACAGTAATTTTGTCGAGGGCTCAAAAATCATGGCACATGAGCCATGTACCTTCTTTCTTAAGTACCATGACGATGGGAGAAGAGAAAGGACTGGTACTATGATGCATGACACCCACCGCTAGCAATTCCAAAACAATTTTCTTAATTTCCTTTTTTTGGGTGAACGGGTGACAATAAGGGAGAACATTGGGAGTAAGACTACTAGGGACAAGTGGGATGGAATGATCACAAGGGCCACAGAAAGGTGAAATCCCTTGGGTATTTTCAAAAACAAATTTGTGTTTGGAGAGGAGAAATTGGATGTTGGGATGAACAATGGATAAGGGGGTCTCAACTTCTTGAATAGCATGGAATTAAGCAATAATGCCACAATGCCCTTTTTTTAAGAGTTTCTCCATTCGTGTGAATTGATAATCTCAGGGGAACCTGCGGTGATGCCTTGGAAGTGGTATTATTTTCCATCCTATTGGAAACATATGGTTAATGCCTTGAAGTCCATGGTGATGGGTCCTAGTCTACGTAACCATTCAACACCCAAAACAATGTTGCAACTACCCATGACAATATAAAACATGTGGGATCTTAGGTGATAATGATCGATTTCCAGATGCACATTTTCACAATGACCCCCACATTTCATGGAACTATCATTAGCAATCATGATTTAAAAATTATTGACTGCACAGATATAACATAGAGTCTCTTGAGTAATGCAACGATGAATGAAATTATGGGTGCTTCCACTGTTGACAAGGATGATGAATTTTTTATTCTTGACATACCCAATTATTGTAAGAGTTTGGGGAGAATAGATACTAATGAGAGCATTCAAAGATATAAGAGGTTAAACTTTTGGTGGATCAGATGGTGGGCTTGGATCATTGTCTTTGTGTATCACTTTGGAAGAGGAAACATCTCCATCCTCTTCAAGAATATCCTCAAACATAGTCGTAAAAATATTTTTCTCCTTACACTTATGCCCTGGAAAATATTTTTCATCACACTTATAGCAAAGACCCTTAAGTTGGCATTCAACCATTTCTTCCCGAGTCAATTTATGGATCTTAATACAAGGGTAAGGAGGGGTGGGATTGTTGATCCAAGAGTGGGGGATAAAGGATGGATTTCTTATTTGGGAAAAGACAATATATTGTGATTCTTTGGCATAGTGAGTAGCGGCAAGCCAAGTCAGGGGGAGAACCATGAGGACATGATATCAGATGCCATCCTTAAGGACACTAATAAATAATTCAAGGAAAAAAGTGTCTAACATGACGTCAGTTTGGAAATCCAATTGCTCAAAAGAAACGATATATTCTTCCACTGTACTCGAATGTTTCAAAGTGTTCATAAAGGTCAAGAACAAATTGGGTCTAAGAAAGATAGCCTATGTGTGATGTTTTATGCCATTGCCACCATTTCCAATGTTCAGGATCCAAATAAAGGACATTAATGCAAATTTTGTTCAAGTCACCAATAATTCCATGTAAGGATAAATAATGTTCCATTTGAGTGACCCAACCCATGGGGTCTGAGCCATCAAATTTATTCACCTCAACTTTGGGAAGAAGTAGTTCATGATAAAGGGAGTGAGTGAAAGGCCATGGAAGGGGAGGAGTCAGCAGCCTATGGGTGTCAAGGTTGTTTAGAGGAGGTAGAGCCCCTGAATTGACTTATCATCTTTGTCAATGTTTTCACCTCTGTAGAGAGGGCTGTCAAATTTTTCACTTCTGCAAAAAGAATTTCAAAGTTGGAATTGAGGGTAGAATAATTAAAATTGATGTTATTGATGTCATTATTGGTCTGTTTATTGTCATTGGTCAAGGCAAGGAGGAAATTTTCAACTTCTTGGTTGCAAGTGTGGGTCATTTGGAAGTTAAGCGAATAAGAATTAGGTTGGTGGGTTTGCACAAAAAAAAACTTATGAGTGAGGGGCACCATTGCAATGAGTGTGAAGAGAGGAATCCAATGGAATAGGTCCCAAATTAGGGTGCCAGGGAGGGTGGGTGGGTCCATGAAAAACACAAGGATTATAAGTGAGGGGTACCAGTGCGATATGTACGAAGAGAGGAATCTAGTGGGATAGGTCCCAAATAAGGGTGTCGATGGGACCACTACACTTGGTTTTGTTTTTACTCCCGTGGAGTTATACTCTGATCTAAATAATACTGCAGCAACAAAATGCCCAAATTTTTAATATTTAAAATGTGTAGTAATTTTGCAAACTTGATATAGGAGTCATGATTGCATTGCAAAATTTTCCCTATATTTATATTATGTTTTATTCCGACAACAAGGGTTAGGGTTTCGAGGGTTCCTATGGACAAGGGTTTTCCCTATGTTATATCTCTTTGATATACCGACAAGGTCCAACAGTATTACTTGACCCAATATCTCAAGGATCTAACTAAGGAGGCTTGACTATACCCTTAGTAATACTATCGGATTACCCAGGTATGCGAGAGTAGTCTTCCCAAGTGTTATTCTTTGTTCCACTATAGCAGTCAGGTGATCTATTGGTTAATCTATAGTTGGTTTCAGGAGACCTATGGGACTCCCTATATACCCGAGGGTACATGTGACTGAATAGCAATGTAAAGGTGATGTCTAATATCGTACAACTCGAAGGGGTGCCAACATGGCTTACAAAGGTTTCCAACTAGGTGAAATGATGTGTTTCGAGTAACTCATGAAATTGTCTATATTTTCATCCCCAACCACAGTTTTACCCATCGAATGACATCATTATTTTTTAAAGACGTCGGCAGTACACATCTCTAGCCTGAAATAAAAATGTCTAAAAATTTACAGAGGAAAGTGTTATGATGCCACTTGTTGTTAGAAAAACATGATCGTGGAGAAATAAAATAAAACAAATGCAGAAATAAAACACAAAAGATACACAATATAATAGAGACACAAATATATGTGGTTCACCCAGTTTGGGCTACGTCCACCAGATAAATTTTTAGGTCCTTCCTTTTTATTATCCAGCAAAATGAAGGGATACAACCTACAACACACCCATTGTAACTTCATCTTCTTTCTCTCACTGACTCCTCTCTCATAATACAATATTCGTGATAATCCACAGCCACAATACAACTCCCTCATAAGAGAGGGTTTCCTTCTAGGGAAAAAAAACCTAAAAATAACATCTGTCGTCAAATCTGCGACCTTATAATGAACTGTCCAGATTGACTATGAAATTACAATATTTTACAAGGCAATATTTCACTTCGGGGGCACTTCCCCTAACCCCCCTGGTGAAATTTGTGGGGGGGGAAGTCCCCCCACACCCCCCGTTAGGGAATGGGGTCCAAGAACAACTGAAACAAACATCTGAATCAAAAAGATAATCAAGATCAACAACTAACAATCTCCCACTTGGAAACTAATCACAACAACTCCATTGTTGTTGTACATGTTGGACTATGCTCCATATTGGACCTAGAAAATTTATCATCTTCACCTTCATGCTTGAAGACCAACAGAAACTGAGTAGACTCATTTTCTCCCTGGTTATTCCCTTTGTTAACATGTCTGTAGGATTTTGGCTAGTATGAATCTTTTCCAACTTCAAATTCCCATATTCCAAGACGAATCATATGAAATGGTACCTGAGTTGTATATGCTTGGTCGTCGAATGGAAGGTTGATTTATTTGAAAGATGAATGGAACTCTCACTGTCACAGTACAACCTGTTATTCTCCTTCTTATTTCCCAATTCCTCCATAAACCTCTGGAACCAAATCATCTCTTTACTAACCTATGCAGCAGCAACATACTCAGCTTTTGTTGTTGAAAGTGCAACAACCTTTTACAGTTTTGAAATCCAACTTATTGTTGTTCCACCTACAGTAAAAACATAACCTGTGGTGCTCCTCATGTTATCTTTATCACCTACCATATCTGAATCAATGTATCCATGTAGAGTAGTGTTTGAACCTCCAAAACATAATGCATAAGTAGCAATACCTCTCAAATACCCAAGAATCCACTTTATTGTCTCCCAATTTTCTTTACTAGGATGGTTCATATACCTGCTCACAACTCCCATTGCATGTGCAATATCTAGTCTTGTGCAAACCATCGCATACATCAAGCTACCAATTGTCGATGAATAAGGGACCCTAGACATGTATTCTATCTCCTCTTATGTCTTGGGACACATTTACTTAGTTAATTTGAAATGGTTTGCCAAAGGTGTACTAATTGGTTTTGCATTCGGCATTCTAAACCTCTCCAACACCTTCTCTATGTACTCACCCTGACACAATGTCAATTTGCGATTTTTCATGTATCTTGTTATTCTCATACCAGGGATTTTCTTTGCAGCACCCAAATTCTTCATCACAAATGAATTAGCTAATTTCTTCTTGAGCACATTATATCCTTCATATTAGACCCTGCAACAATCATGTCATCTACATACAATAGTAAGTTAATATAGCTTCCATTTTCTAGCCTTTTAAAATAAACACAGTGATCAGAATGACATCTACTATAACCTTGTCCTATCATAAACCTGTCAAACTTCAAATACCACTGCCTTGGAGCTAGCTTTAGGCCATACAAGCTCTTCTTCAACCTGCATACCAAATTCTCCTTTCCTTTGACCTCATACCCCTGTGGTTGTTGCATATAAATCTCTTCCTCCAAATCCCCATAGAGAAAAGTTGGTTTTTATATCTAACTGTTCAAGATGAAAATCTTCTACTACCACAATACTTAAAATAGTCCTAATTGAAGTCATCTTAACAACGTAAGAAAATATTTCATCAAAATATATACCTTTCTTCCGTGCAAACCCCTTTACAACAAGTCTAGCCTTGTACCATCTTTTTCCTCCATCTTCTTCCTTCAACCTGTAAACCCATTTTTTCTACAATGTTATTTTTCCTACAGGCAATTGAACCAAGTCCCAAGTCTGGTTATTGACCAAGGAATCCATTTCCTCTTTCATGCCTTGCTCGCACTTGTTTTTAGTGTCTACCTGCATTTCCTCTTGATAACATTATGGTTCACCAGAATCAATCAAAAATAAATAATACAATGAAGGAGAGTATCACTCAGGGGGTCTACTTTGTTGATGATTACAGCTACGTGAGACATCCTCCAGGACACAGACTGAGTAAGTTGACCTGAGAGAGATCCCATGAGATGGGTGTGTGGTTCCTCTCTGAGACAGAGATGGTACATTGTGCCCCTATGTGGGGTGAGTAATCCCATGAGTTGGGTGTGTGGTTCTTCTTTGAGATGGAGATGGAATGTTGAGTGCCCCTGTGTGGAGTGAGGAAGCCCATGAGTTGGATGTGTCGCTCTCTCTAAGACAGAGATGAAATGATGTACTGGTCTCCTCTGTGTAGATATTTGAGATGATGTGATACTCCAAATGATTGTCCTGTGAGACGCAATGAGAAAGCGATTTGTTGAGTTGGGTGTGCTTGTGGCTAAGCACAGGTGAACGTGATCCTAGTGGTTGAGCACTAGTGAGTGTATTTCTCTTATGAGATGCAACGAGATAGATATGTGGGCATCCATGTGGCTGAGCACAGATGGATGTGCCCCTAGTGGCTAAGCACTAGTGGGTGTATGATATCCCATGCTATATTGTTCAAGAGTCAGAATTACCTATAACCCTATTTGTGATGTAAAGGGTATAGGTCGGCTCCAACATAATGTGAAATATAATTAATGTAAAAGATAATTAATATGGTAATTACTAATTATATTGTGAGTTATTGAGGTCGCCCCTTTTGTGCCAATAGACACTACATTTGATAGGATCAGTCTAATATAAATAAAGGTAAATTCCCCATTGAGGAATCATAACACAAGTGTGAATTTGGAAATTTCATAAAGTACTTGTTCTTGGGAAAAGTGTGCACCTCTCTTGGGTGCTAGTCTTCTAGGGTTTGTGAGCACCCTTTTGTGTGCTAGGTTTATGGTGTGGGAGGTATTTCTCTTGAAGAATATAGAAAAGGATTGGTTGGGTTTTCTTCCCTTGTTGAAAAGGTTTTCCCATGATACTTCTTGTGTACTTCTGCACGGTGTTTTATTCTTGTGATCTTGGTTGTTGCAACAAATTGTTAATGATGAAATTGCGAATGACTATGGTTCAAGTAAAATGCTAAAATTGGAATGAACTCCATGCTTGAGCCTAGCTTATTGAAAAATCAACATACTTAACCTGGTAGATCTTCTAACAACACTTGCAGGAGTTTGAGGTACATGTTTCTCTTGTTGTTGTACATTTTGATTTTCTGGTACCTTTGGAATTTATTTTTCAGTGATCTCATCAAGCACGGTGCATTCTAGTTTTTCTTCTTTCCTGTTTCTTTCCCTGCAACTGATCTTTGTACATGACCTTCTCATTGAATATGACACCTCTACTCCTAATGATTTTTTTATTTTCATAATCCCATAAGCGATAACAAAAATCATTAACATTGTATCCAATAAAGGTACACTTCTTGGATTTTTCCTCAAGATTTGTTCTATTTTCTTTATCAATATGGACAAATGATTCACAACTAAAAGTCTTCAAAAATGAATAGTTTACCTTTTTACTTGTCCATGCCTCCTCTATAATTCCACCATCTAAAGAGATTGAAGGTCCTATGTTTATTAAGTAAACAACATTATCTACAACATCTCCCAGGACTGTAAGGGAAACCCAGCATGCAATCTCATACTCCTTGAATGCTCCATTATTGTCTTGTTCATCCTTTATGACACACCATTTTCTTCTGGTGTTCCTAGAACTGTCTTCTCTCTATGAATCCCATGGTATGAACAACAATCATCAAATGCCTTGTTGTGGTATTCACCTCCATTGTCTGATCTGAGACACTTCAAAAATTTTCTTGTCTCATTCTCAATGAAAGCTTTCCATTTCTTAAAAGTATCAAAAACATCATATTTTTGTCAAATGCAATAAACCCAATTTGTTTAGTTGCATCATCAATAAAAGTAACATAATATCGAGAGCCACCAAGAGATGATACATGAGTTGGTCCACACACATCTGTATGCACAAGCTCTAACCTTTCACTCTTCTTTTCTTTTCCGACTCTGATAATTATGACTCTCTTATGATTTCCATAAACACAATGCTCATGGAAATCCAAATCAATTTCTTTAAGATCTGGAAACAAATTCATTTTGTGAAGTATCCGCATCCCCTTCTCACTCATGTGTCTAAGCCTATGATTCCACAGTGTTGTATCCACTCCTGTAGAATTAAAGAGATAGAAGAATCAGTATTATCAATACATAAATACAGTGTACCTACCTTCTCTCCTTTTTCTATCACCAGTGATCCTTTGGTGACCTTCCATGCCTTATCTGTAAATATGGATATACAGACTTCACTTGCTAACTGCCCTGTTGAAATTAGATTTTTCCTTACATATGGAACATGTCTTACCTCTTTCAACAACCACTTGTTTCCATTCTTTTTCTTTATTTGTACCTTTCTTATTCCAACAATTTTGCATGGTGCATCATCACCCAAATGAACCTGTCCAAAATCACCTTAAACATAATCTAGAAAATGTTTCTTATGGGGTGTGGCATGAAATGAAGCCCCTGAACCTACTACCCAAGACTCGGAAATATTATCCATAGAAATAATCAAAGATTATTGTAACACATCACATGTTACATTTGCTTCCTGATTTTTCTCTTCTTGTCCATCTCTTTGTTTCTTTGGAGCTCTACAGTCTTTCTTCAGATGTCCTTTCTTTCCACATTTCCAGCACTCTATTTTTCTTAGTTTGGATTTGGATTTTCCCTTCCTAGAATTCCTACGATTCCCTGATCCCTTTCCTTTATCCTTTTGACTTCCCTTGTTCTACATGTTTAACATATTACCTGATGTCTCACATGTGATTTTCCATCACATTTCCTCACTGAGGATAACACCAAAAACATCATCAAATGTTAGAGTGTTTGAACCAAAGAAAAAGTTACTTACAACCATGACCAAGCCATTCCCGCTTTCTGGAAATGAGCATAATATTACAAGAGCCTTAACCTCATCATCAAAGTCCACTTTTACAAAACTTAGTTGATTAGTAATCGTATTAAATTCATTTAAATGATCTGCAACAGACCCACCTTCTGACATCCTCATATTAAATAATCGCTTCATTAGAAATACCTTTTTGGATGTCGAGGGTTTTTCATATAGTTTATTCAATACATCCATTATCTCCTTCGTTGTCTTTTCTTTTGAAATATTGAAATCCAATGACATTGTTAGGCTCAGTCATATTGTTCCTAGTGTCATTCTGTCAAGAACCTCCCATTCTTCGTCCTTCATGGTCGTCGGCTTCTTTGTTATTCCACCCAATGGTATGAATAGTTCCTTCTAATATAAATAATCTTCCATATGCATCTTCCATAAGTGGTAGTTTTGTCCATTAAATTTCTCGACCCTAAACTTTCCATCTTCCACCATTTCTCCCACTCGAACCACAAACCCTCTTTTCCTATGAGTTACCTTTCACTCTGATACCAATTGTTAGAAAAATAGGATCATTGAGAAATAAAATAAAATAAATATGGAAATAAAACATAGAAATACAAAATATAATAGAGACACAGATATACATGGTTCACCCAGTGTGGGCTACGTCCACCACAAAAATTTCCCAGTCCTTCCTTTTTATTATCCAGCAAAATGAAAGGATTAAACCTACAACACACTTGTTGTAACTTCCTCTTCTCTCTCTCACAGTATCCTCTCTCAGAATAAAATATCCGTGATAATCCACAACCGCAATACAATTCCCTCATAAGAGAGGGTTTCCTTCTAGGGAAAAAAACCTTGAAAATAATTTCTACTGTCAGATCTACGACCTTATAACGAACGGTCCAGATTGACTATGAAATTACAATATTTTACAAGGCAATTTTTCCCAATATTTTTCTTCCCCCCCTGGTGATAGTTGTGGGGGGAAAGCCACCCCCGTTAGGAAATGGGGTCCAAGCACGACTGAAAAAATCATCTTAATCAGGAAGATAATCAAGCTCCACAACCAACACTTGTAAGGTACCAAATGTTATTATGAAGAGCATAAATGAGATTTTTATAAAAATTATCAGCAGAAAGAGAAAAATAGAGAGCATGATGACACAATTGAAGCCAAAAATGATACCTTTATTATCTCAATATATAATTTCACTTGCCTCTTCAAGGGGGGAAACCTCCAACATAGGAGAGCTCAAGTATAGAAAATTATTCTCAAGACAAAACGTTTCAATGCTTTCTACTCCTATTTATACTATTTATATCTTCTAGAGAACAGTCTAGAGGAAGATATTTCTAGAATCAGAACCTTCTATAATTCTTTTTACATTAGACGTGTTCACATTATTCATAGGACTTATATACTAATGTTGGCCTTTATTACATAGAAAAAAATATTTTTCTACCTACTTGAGGTGTTAGGGAGGTTAGGACCCTAACACCTTCCCAATAAATACCTATTTTTACTACTGGACTTTACACTCTTTATTCAATTACTAGTTTTGTTTCCATGGCCTTGGAGAATTAACTCTCCAAACCTACACCAAGGCCCTATCACATAGACTATTGTTGGTTTTTTATCAAAGAAAAACAAGTGTAGTTTCTTTTAGTTTGCATTGTTTTTAAGAGCCACTAATTACTCAAGGATAACACGATTAAACGGAATGATGTTTTGAGACTCAAGAATGTCGAATAAAATAAAGAGATTGAAAAATGAACTATCACATTTATGATTTTCTTCGAAATGAAACGATGCAATTCTTGAATCTACTTTGAATGCCAAAACCAAGAAGAGTTCTAATTTGATATTTGAATGTAATTAAAATATGTTTCAAAACTCTTAATAATGTAGCTTAAAAACGACAAGTAATTGGAAATAGCCTTTCAAGAATGAAGACAACTAAATGCCATAAACAATACACAAATATATTTTGTATTTTAAGCTTTAAAACTTTCAAATCACTAAGATGCAATCATACAAACCCATACAACCAAGAAAGGTCTTAAAATAGAGGGTAATAGGCTCAACTCTCAGGAAAAACTCTCAAAATTGGATCGAGAGTCAAGTAAGGAAGACATTCCCAAAATCTATAGGTCTACACATAGGGTCCAAAATGCAACTAGTGTGTGCAACTTAATGTGCATAGGCTATAGAAAGATATCATGCACACATAAATAGATGCACGCAACTACCACTACTATGGGTTGCATGCATTTCTTGGGTGATGCAAAAAATTAAAAAACTAGGCCTGAAAACAACAATTTGTTTCTTACCTCGATATTTACTAAGATCTAAGCTATTAACAAAAATAATCTAGATCTAAAGGTTGAGCCTATCAAAGACAAATTAAACCAACCTAAAAAGGAGAAATTATAATAATTTTCCCAGTGAAGTCACAAACTATGTTATAGGTATTTTTCACTACTACTAGATAATGGATTCATCGATGAGTGATTTGAGAGCTTATCATAGATAGCTAATAGATTACTAACTTACTTTCCTAGATCTAATGCTTTATGAAATTAAATGCACAAGAGAACTGAAAATAGAATACTATTTGAATGACAATTGAAACTTGATCCAAGTGAGAAATCCTTATCCAAGAGTCTTTAGTCCCAATTATTTTATAGATATGTGCATAAACAATAAAATAACCTTCCCTAATCCAATCAAATAAAAAAATAGATCTAAATCACATTCAGGTTAAGTAATTCACAACCAATTGCTAGATATTAATAGACAAACATGCATAATATTATCACAAGGAATTCAAGGGGGGGAGAAGATAGATTTATTTAATATTTAAACACATGTACAAAAAACAAGCATACCTAATATTGTTTCAACACCTCCATCACCTAGATTTGGGTCCCTCCATCCTTAGCAACATGGACACAAATTCTCTTTTACAAATGGATCTTGATCTATCACTATGCTTTCTCGATCTAGATAATCCATAACTACCACTGTCAAGGCAAGACCAATTTAGAGAACTAGAAGGATTCTCTCAAGAAGATAACCGAGGATGAAAGAATATCAGTAAGCCTCCATCCCTATTTCACTAGCATAAGGGTAAAAACCATAAATCTAAGTGTGTCTCAATCTCACAAAGAACTTCTCTTTTTTAGGCTTAGAGATGATTCAAACTAGT
The DNA here is from genome assembly GCA_009831015.1 of Picea engelmannii. Taxonomy (NCBI): domain Eukaryota; kingdom Viridiplantae; phylum Streptophyta; class Pinopsida; order Pinales; family Pinaceae; genus Picea; species Picea engelmannii. The sequence goes on along the minus strand of ML855237.1, from coordinate 11,687 downwards.
TGGAAAAAGAGATCATGGCCTTACAAGTGTATAGCCTTGCAAATTTCTACTTGGGATTGGCACTCGCATATTTTTGGGCCACTATATCTTGTGCATGCAGCCTACTCACTAGCAACACACATGTGCAAGCAAGTTACACCATTATGGCCCGCATGTGTCAAGATCTATGTGTTAGTTGCATCACTACAACCAACATATGCAAAGTAAATTTGATTGGTTTTGGTCTGAACAACTTGCAACTCTATGATTTGGTAGATGAAAATGGTCATGAAGGGTACGAATGACATAGATGAGGGGTGTAATAAATAACTAGAGAGATAGAGGCATTTCTACATGAGGCAATGAATCATGGAGTTAAACCTATTGTAGCTCTAATACCACTGTCAGGCGAGGTATGGGTAGGAAACGAGTAACTCCACACTTTCCTACATTTCATTAACATGAGACATTCAGAAATGCAATTTGACATGACCTTTGGTTTCATCTTGGAAGACATACAAATGACTCCTCCTATCACTTAAAACTCTTCATATTTATCCTAAATGATATTTACAATTATATTTACAAAATACCGTAATCACAAGGATTAGGTATTGATAGCACCCAAAGTTTTGGGGTAAGGTTGTGCATGCACACATGAAAAGTCATGCACACACATCAGCAGTTGTGCGACGGATGGAACAAGGTGCATGCACCAATAAAATTTCTACAATGTGTGCTAAAAATAAGGAAGATACTGCATGGACATCAAATCAAGAACAAGCTCTTCGGGAATATTCCCAAATGATTAACTCAAATAACATGAGAGATCGTGGGGCATATAAGGAATGAGATGGCAAGTTTGTTTGGACTACCATGACTCCAAAGAGGCTATATGGCTTGCATGCAAGTGGTAAAAGCGTGCATAACTGGTGATTGGTAGAGTGATTGGAGCAAAGGAGAAAGTGATAGGGCACCAAAGCATAGAAGAGAAGAAAAAGGAGAAATAACAACATAGAGATTTTGGAGAGTCTGAGATCTCCAGTAGAGGAGAAATCATTCTAGGTTTTTTTTTCATGAGACATGTTGTCAATCTGTGCAACAGTTTTGTAAAGAGACTGTAATGGATTCAGCCTAGTATTATGTGCAGAATCTAATAAAGAGTGCATGGTGCATTGTAATGCATCACTAGAAGAATGTATTACAGCGCAGGGTGTTATTCCTATTGCATTAAGAGTCTTTTGATGAATGCATACCACTATTCGAATGGAAATAATATAAAGTTGTTGTTCTCCCCGTCAATGGTTGTGTTGATTTTGAGTTAAATGGATGAATGTGTTAATGATGCATGTTGTTAATAAGTTAGTGAACTATGATGGAATGTTTGATTGCCAGCTCGAGTGGCTTCCTGGTATGCTCTATCCATTCATATATAACATAATACCAAATGGTCTCTATGATTCTCATGGTGTCTCAGGTGAGACCTTCTTATGTTCTAGATTGAATATCGATATGTCGATTGACAGACTTTTCAATCACTTCCTAATTAAATTAGTAAGAAACTAAAGAGTTATGCATTTAATTATCAGTCTGAGATCATATTGAACTTACGAAGTGTCATGCACCATATATGAAAGTATAATGTTGTAATTGACAATGAGTTTTAGTACTTCAAATGAATTTCACAAGGCAATATATAAAGATGCTTTATCAAATCACCAAACTAAACCACACTACTTCTCATAATCAAATCCACACTTGCAGGAATGAAAACACACTTTGTGGGAAAGAAAATGTCACTCTTCCAGGAAAGTAAAGCACACTTGTGGAAAATTAAATCACTCTTGCAAGAAAGTAAATGACACTTGCAAAAAAGTAAATCACTCTTGTAGGAAAGTAAACCACACTTGCGAAAAAGTAAATCACTCTTGCAGGAAAGTAAATCATGCTTGAGAAAAAGTAAATCAATCTTGCAGGAAAGTAAATCACGCTTGTGGAAAAGTAAATCACTCTTGTAGGAAAGTAAATCACATTTGCGTAAAAGTAAATCACTCTTGTACGAAAGTAAAGGTCACGTGTTCAAGTATGAGAATGATCTTGATTAATGTGACAAATATGTTGTGGCTCATGTGCTAATATAGAGCAAACCTCAAGCTTTAGAAATCAAACCACATTGTGCTTGTAAACAAAGAAAATATACTACCTCAAATTGTAAACCACATGATTGTTAACTACAAGGCTAAATGATGTAATTCAAAGTTGTAGCAATGAGAGTTGCAGCAATAGGAGTCATAGCAACACGAGCTGCGGCAAGGGAAATATTAAAGTTACAGCAAATGTAAATAGAGGAATTGTCAGAAATAAATGAAAAAGACATGCTACAGCTATGCATTAGTCAATCAGAATACGGGGCTCTGCAATGTCAGCATAAAGTGTCGGCAACTGAGTTGAAGCAATGGGAAAATCCTACCAAAGTTGCAGCAAGATGCTAATAGAGAAATTGTTGGAAATAAACAACAATAAAGAAAAGGTGCTACAACTAATCACTCATTAATTAGAAGGCAATACCCTGCAATGTTAGTTTCAAGTTACAGCAATCGGGAGTTACAGTGATGAAAAGCACTAGAGTTGCAGCATGATGTTAATAAAGGAATTGCTAGAAATAAATGAAAATATATAAAACATACTAAAACTACTTCTATAAAATATAGAAGATACAAAAAATAACAAGCTAAGGAGGGGACCCTACCTCTTTAGATGAGGTAGTGGTCTACAAATGCAGTAGGACGCTTAAATTCTCAACACACAATTACATGGACAGGAATGAAACATAACTTATATTAAACAAAAAATGTGTAGATCAATACAACTTTGTTTACAAACTTTCTTATGTTTTTTCTCCTTCCTTTGGCTCAAAGAGAGCGGGGAATTTTATACAACAAGTTCTCATCTCATTACATTGTTTTCTCCAAAAGATGGAAAAAATCGGGCCCATAATGACTAAATCGGCCATGGCAAGTGGTGGTTGAGTTGTTCATTCCTTTATGCGGCCCAATTTCCATTGTCATGTTCATGCATGGTTGTTTGGCTGACTAGTTGATCCCTAGATGACAATTGTGTGGTTGAATGATGAGTTACTATGGCAGACATGGAGTCACAACACCCAACTTAGAGTTGCAGCAACGGTCCTGTAGTGAGATTTGCAGCATGGTGAGAGTCACAACACTGAGAGTTGCAGCAACAAAGAGTTGCAGCAACAATAAGAATCACAACAACAGTGTCAACAACCTAGAGTTGAAGCAGCTTCGCTTGAGCAGGGAGTTGCAACAACTCTTACTCATGAGTTGTAGCTCTTATGTTGGGAAGGTACATGTGCAGCCTTGTTCCTGTATACCACTATTAGCACAAAAGGTGATAATCTCCTTAAAATGGATAAGAATAAGTATTGAAATGGCATGTTGAGAGAATAATTATACCTTAAACAAAAATGCATCATTGTGGATGAAAAGGGGTATTAAGATGGAATGGAAATGGGAAAATGATGCACAAAAAGGTGTTGGATGGGTGCTACAAAGATGTCAATTTGGGCACCCGAAACTGATGCCTTGGGGTTTTGTTGGTCAACTCTGAACAAACCCTGGGTCATCAACCCCCCATTGTTAGGAAGGATGTGTGCAAGTGATCCAATAAAAGGTTATGTTATCAAGACTTGAGGGTTTTGTATTGCATGATGAAGGGAGAGAATGATGTTGAATCCATCTCGGGAGGAAATATAAGAATGGCCAATTGCAAAGGAAGATGATTTTTCTTAATGAGAAACACAAGGTTTGATAACCAACGTCGATCATTGGAAGGAGAGGTATATCTACATTGATTTTCATTAGATTTTCCTCGTTGAGTTTCCATGTTTTTTGTATGAATGGTTGAAGAGGAAGACTACTACTAACATTGCTTTGAGACCCCAAGAACCACTAGTCTAGAA
>ML855236.1:27888-38728 GCA_009831015.1 Picea engelmannii | reverse complement strand
CAAATAAAATGGCTCAAAGTCTTGGTAGGGACATGAGACAAGGACCTTTAGCATGTGCTTGTCACCTAGGGTTTAATTGAGCAAAATATAATAATAAATGCAAGAAAAAAACACTACAACCATTCAATCAAGAAGTTTTGCAGAAATTCACTTACATTTAACCAAAAAATCACATAGAAAACCCTAGTTGTAATACCTTCCACCAAGAGAAATGCCAAAAATGCCACGAAAAGTCTTCCTTCAACAAGTGATCCTCAGAATTTCAGCCAATAACCCTAAGAAGGCCGCAAATTTCAGACCTCACTAATGAGTGAGTGAAAGATGATGAAAATATGAAGGCAAAACCCCTCAATATATAGCATACCAATGACCAAAATTACATTTTAGGTCATTAAAAGGCCAAAATTCCAAAATCATATTGTTTTACATTAAATGTTTAAAATTAAAACCCTAATCAAGCAATAGTGAGACATCATCCCCTTTCTAGGGTGACGTTAGCCCCTTTTAGGGAAAATGCAACCTCCTGGAGCAAAACATTAGCCTTCCTTGGGCTTCTCCAAGCTGCCACACGTGCCAAAACTGCCATATCTGCCTCCCAAAACGTCCATACTACTGGGTGACGTCATGGGATTCTTGGGAGATGTCCTGGGCCTTCCAAGGCCAATGTTCTTGTGGAGAGGGCTCAACCTCCCTAGGTACAGGTCTGCTCAGCTGGCTTTGGTGGATTCTTCTGCTTTGCCTTGTCTCTGCCCCCTGTTGGGGTCTCAGCATCCATTTGGTGGGCTCTTTAACCCCATGAAGGTCCGAACTAATCATCTCCCCATGTGTACCTGTCCAACATGGTACATGTCTGTCGGGCATGATCCTGCACATCAACAACTACGTCCTCCAGGGGCTCATAAGTCACAGGGATCACAACAATGTCAGTCACATCTCATCATCAATATTATTAAACATGTGCATAAAACCCCTTTACCCTAGTCTAGTTCTCAAAGACATTATACAAGTCTGCAATGCAAGTTTGGAGGAAGTGACAGGATGTCCTATTGGGCTAGTGTCTACTGGAAGAGGGATGTTTCTGGAAAGGATTAAATCCAAGTCATGTAAGTGGGTGAGGTGGATAGAGATGCCTGGGAAAAAGGTGCAGTGATAGCAGGGATGGCTTATCGGTGGGTGCCTCTGTGGAGGGTGAGTTGCACCTGTCATGGATGCAATGTTTCCAAGCCTATTCATGCCTTTTATCTTCATTCTTTTTCTTCCAAGATGCTAGTCAAAGGACACTGCCCTGGTTTGGTGACCAGTGGTGGCAATGTTAGCCACAAGCATTTCACGAAAATGAGAAGGTTGGCTCGTGATCAGACCCGCTTTCTCTTGTCTATGCCACCAAGAGCCATTACCCTAGCGTGGTGACCAGATGATGGTAGTGTCATACCGCTAGATGCTCATGGTCCTAATAGAATGGCTCGTGATGAGACCCCCTATCCTCTAACTAGGTCTTGTCTTATTGTTTTTTTTATTTTAAGAAGTTGGTCAAGGGAAACTGCCCTAGCTTGGTGACCAGAGGTGACAATGTTAGCCACAAGTACTTTCACGGAAATGAGAACCCTGGCTCGTGATGAGACCCCCTTTCTCTTGGTCATGCAACCAAGAGCCACTACCCTGGCGTGGTGACCAACTACTAGTAGTGTCATACCGTTAGGCACCCATGGACCTAATAGGCTAGCTCATGATGAGACCCCCTATCCCTCAACTAGGTCTTGATTTATTTTTACGGGTCCTTCTGTTTCTTGCTGAGAAGCCTTTTATTGCTTTCTCGAGGATCCCTGGGCGAAGCATCTTGAGGTTTTATTCTTAGGATTTTATTGTCAGCTGCTTTTATCCCCCATGCCTTTAGCCCGTTCTTCCCACAAGGTAAGGTACAACCCCTAAATGATTGGCTAACATTATGCCCAGACCAATGTAATGGGATGGGTGAGCGGGAAATAAGATGGAAAGTGGTATGTATGACGGGAATGAACGATGGCTTTTCAGAAATCCCCCCAGTGGCAACTCAAAACCTATGGACACAAGCTTGCTAGGGAATCCTGTCATTCCCCCTAGACATGGTCAAGTGGACAAGCATAAGATCCAAGCACCGTTAGAAACAAAGGAATCAAATGCACATATTCGAAGGTTTTGAGGATCAGAGTGACACATACCATGATACCCAAACTCATTACCTCATGGAGCAAGAACCATCTCTGATACAGGACCAAGCCGAAGGTGATGGATGTTGCTTACAAAGTGGAGGTGCTGAAAGGGAGAAAATATGGGCCCTCCAGGGCCATGCTCAAGTCGATTTGGTTCTCGGTACTCCATGTCTAGGACCTGTGGGCCTCGAGACATAATCTCCTAGTTATCCCTGAAAGTGGGGGATAACAGTGCCCAAACTCATTGAAAAAATTGTTGTACGAAGGAACTCAAAACCATAATTTGATACAAAACACAAGATAATGTTTCAATGGAGGCAGGGGTGCTTGAATTCATCACTAAATAGAGGTAATTTTTGATCCCGAAGATCTTGACCTTATAAAGGATGATTTAATAGAGAAACCTGTTGCTGGTATATCTGCTGTGACAACTCTTTCTCTGGCAATCATTTATCATGGATTAGTAGCTGCTCCACATGTTATCATCAATGGCCATAAGAATGTTCTATCTGTTTCTATGGCAACTGCAACTTATTATTCTTTTCCACAAGTTGAGAAATTAAGGAATATTTGAAGGATCCAAGTAAGTTTGCAATTTTGGCTGCCCCAGTTGCTAGTGCTACAGAAGTTGCTCCTTCTGTAGTTTCTCCAGAAGAAGAGTAAATAGAGTTCGTAAATTTATAAGATGTGTCCAATTCTTTTTGTTGTTGGACCAGAGATACCTTGTTTGGTTTGCATACATTTTATATGGGTTGTAGAAACATATTCATTCATGGAATTCTATCAAATTTTAGTAGTTACAGCTTGTAATATTTTGGATTAGAACCAGAGTGACTGCCTACTTTAGACATCAGAATATCTATTGAATTTGAAACCCCTAAACTGAACTATATGGCGGATAGAATGCATATAGTACCATATTGCAGAACATCCTCAATTTGACACATAAGAGAAAAGAACAAATTCACTGCCACATGCTAGTGGTAACAAAAAGACCTCAAGCTGACGTCCTTTGAAAACAAAAAGGCTAATAAAAGTGGAAACTTCTCCTAATGCATCAAGAAATTACATATTAATATTTTACTATAGCATCAACATAATTGAGCCTTTCAATAGAGTAGATATAATACTTTACTAGATCAGAAGAGAGAAATAATGAGATACTTAAATGGAGAAATGTATTTTTGATAACTTTGCTGTAAGGTGGTGTATAAGAGCAATGGATAGCACTGTGTAAACAAGAAACAAACTACTCTATGCAAAAACAATTTCTGTTGCACACATTAACTAACCATTCCACTTTTAATTCTCTTCAGTTTCTGAATGCATCTATGAGTATTATGATAATGATGTTAATACAGTGAAAATAATATTGATAAATGAAAAATAGGCATCAAGAAGGTGCAATTTCCCTCAAGACAAGAATAAGCAGTTGGGGCTAGGTGCCAGTCCTGGGTGACTTTGATGGAATAGTATACCCCTAATTGCAGCACCTTAACTGAACAAAAGTGACTTTGCTTATGGTTCACCCTGAGAGGATCATTGCACATGCGGTGCCCAACCTCTTTGTATGGTTCACCCCGAGAGGATCATTGCACAGGCAGCATGTGGTGCCCAACCTCTTTGGGCCAGTTCCAATCCTTCTATTGAGTTTAAAGGAAACACTGAAGTTACACAAAAAAAACTATGAAAATAGTTGATTTGGAATGAAACAAATGAAATAATTTAATGCGACAGTGTTTGCTTCAAACTTCCAAATGATACCACATAACAACTATTTTAAGTGCTTTGCACCTGTACACAACAAGAAAGTCCTATCATGACTAACCATGGACAATTTTAGCATATGCCTTTTGACTTTCATATGAGAAGTAATCACATTATTCATTTAGAAGTAATACATTGTCATAACAAAAATGGAAGTAGAATACATTGCAAATTATTTTAATTCATAAATCCAACATCTAATGCTTAGTAACAAAACAAGGGCAATGTTTCGTATTTAATGGATTGCCAAACAGATCCATATTGCTGTACATGATGACCGCGTATAAGTTTCAGGATAAATATAAAGACATATCACAAGCTCCACTAACATACAATAAGTGTATACATTAGATCTGCCCACTACTTACTGTAATCTCCGGCATAATTGGAGTACAAAAAATGCCGATGGGCCAACTTTTATGATTAAAATGAAAGTTAACAGTGCTCCCATGGGACTATAGATTTCTCAATCCAGCTTACTAATGTTTCCTTGGGGGGAAGTTTGAGTAAAAGTGACAAAATGAAGTAGATAAAGATATTGAGCTTGTTTGGAGAGCAACATAGATGATTTTAAGGATGGAAATTTATCCCAAATTGTAGAAACCTTGGTGAATCTTATTAGTTCTTAATATGCAAACTATAAAGTGTTTGGCAATATTTTTGTAAAAATATTCAAATTTCTAAGGATTTTGTATAGTTTCTATAAAATTTGGGCTATTTCTTAGGTAAAAAAAAAATATTTTATAAAATTTGAGAGAATCATTTTTAGAAAAAATGGAAATTGGCAAACCATTTTGTGGGAAAAAACATGGAAAAATATACCATGGATGATATATAACCCCTAAAATTTTTCTATAGAGAGCAACAAGGACAAAACAATTATAATAGAATAACATACCCTCAAAATTTTGATTGGTCAAGCTGCTTACAACATTCTATTAATTCGTGTAGGCAACCTCCTGAAGAAATTAAGCAGAACAAAAGGAAGTTTGTATTGAAACCTCAGTTGGTGTGGCATATAAAATTCGGTTATAACTACCATTAGGTTTGAGTATACTTTTGTTATTCATCTGTGATATTTTGGAGAGGAACTAGATCTGCACATACAAGATTATGATGTGTAAGCAAAGCAACTTTAGAATGAAAATTTCATCTTGTGTAGTGATGTGGGTACTTCAATTAATGAAAATAAGGTCTTGAAAATTGAAGGGGGCTTATTACAGGAGGAAGTTCAACATCTCTGTAAGGGCTTAGAATATTTCATGATGGAAATTAGGCAGGAACTCCCGAATAACACAATGACTACCTTGCAGGTTATGTGCAGTGCATTTGGTCGAGTGAACCATGCCATGAAACAGTACAAAGATGAATACAAAAGGATCATATAGCCAGAGTAACGAAGCAATGTTTGGTTTCCATCATAAGACTACTATGAACACTCAGAAAACAGTAGGTTTAGCTAGAGAAGTCAAACTCAATCTTAAATTGGTCTTCAAAAGAGCAATCTTTGAAGGCAACTTGAACATAGTATTATGATTTATCAAACTTAATAATGGTAAGTGCTATTACTATGGCCTGCAAACTGAAACGATAACACGATAACACAGGGATGAGAGATAAAATAAAAAACCTTGATCAAGTATATCTTAGGCATGCAAGAAGATCAACAAAAGATGTTGCCAACCACCTAGCAAATCTAGCGATCGTATAAGGTGTGAAAACCTTGAAGATTTTGTTTCCCGTTGATCTAGAAAAGGAAGGAGATTGACAACAAGGTGATCTTTGGAACATTCCTAGAGCTATAGAACTGGAACATTCTCTAGAGCTAAAGAACCAACAATAGAAAATAACCCATTATATAGGCATTAGCTTGAAACAAAACTACCTTATAGAAACAAACTCTCATTGAGAATGGGATAAAGATACCCAACCCAAGTATTGAATTTCTATTTTAGGGAAACATCCAATTTGGGAGCCATAAAACTTCTATGGACATCAATGATTGCAATGTAACCATGTACAAAATATGTTAGCATTAGAGTATACAAGACTTTGATTGTTCAAACAAGAAAAACCCACTCAATGGGTGGATGAACTCAAACAAATGGAATGGATTGACAAACCCATGAAAACCTAAACCATGATATCTAAGTTCTCCTTTATCCCGATGCATCACACTACCAAACAACCATTCCTTTAAACTTGGAAAAAGAATGCAACCTACAAGTGAATATTATGCTAGTGAATTAAGGAGAAAGAAGGATCTCAAAATAACTTACATTTTAAAAGGGAAATATGCTTTCAATAGATTTTAAAAACACAAAGGAATTAAAAATGCCAACATTTCAATAGATTACCTTTATGTGGCTGATTAATATCTTCTAATATTTATTGCATTCTCATGGAGGAACACTAAGAAGAAGTAAATAATATATTTTATATGACGAGACATGAAATGCATGTAACAATGTAGTCAAGAGAGCCCTTTGCTAAAGATTTGAATGGTCCAACATAAACCTTAAAATTCTAATATTGATTCCATTCTCACGGAGGAACACTAAGAAGAAGTAAATAAGATATTTAATATGATGAGACATAAAATTCATGTAGCAATGTAGTCAAGAGAGCCCTCTGCTAAAGATTTGAATGGTCCAACATAAACCTTAAAAACTAGCTCAAATAGTACACATAACACTTCATTTCCTTCTCAAGTCAAGGGGATGAAAGGGGAACACACTGATTAGAATACAAATCCTCTTAAATGAGAGTGTTTGTTGAAATCAGATGGCAGGCATTTCAAACAAGATTGCACTATGAGGCCCAAAGAAATGGCAAATTACTTACATAGATGGAAGTCTTATCAACTCAGAAGTTGTTGTGCAACTTGTGCATCTTATGCACCTGGATATAACGTGACAATGGTAAGAGAGGAATTGATTTTGACTTGTGACGTATATCCCTTGTAGGTGTTATTGCAATCACAAATGGAGATGACTATCTCAACCAATTTGTGTATCTTAGGGGCTTGCCTATTTTGGATGATTGGATTCAAGAAGTCCACAAGGGAAAGATTAGAGATGCAAGCAACCCAAAGAAGGGTGACAAAGTTGTCTATGTACTATTGTTATTGTTTCTTTGTCTTGTTATAAATCTCAATGTTGGTGAAGACATGTAATCTTGGGGAATCTATAAACCACTTGAAAAAGAATAGGAAATAGGATCAATCAAAAGCACATTTTTTCCTTATAAGCAATCTACAAGTGAAGTTTCTCGTACACAAGGGGTATGTGTGGAAGATTTGTTCAAGTTGTGAAAAAATCAACACCATTAATCTCTATTGCAAAAGTAATCTTGAGGAATCTATAAACCACTTGAAAAAGCACAAGAAATAGGATCAAGCATGTTATCGCATAGTTTGTAGCTAGGAAAAAGGCTATAAGATTGAAGGCCAAACTGGCATAACAGGAACCTATTCCACCCAATGTCACCACGATGGGGAGGTTCTTTCTCTTTAGGGAGGTTAGGCCCAGGGGAGACGTCCCCGGTGACCTGTGGTTTTGAAGAGGCAAAAGGGTAATAAGACCAGGATAAGGTTTTCCCCCTTCACAAGTCACCACCCAAACAGAAAGTCTCGGCTAAACAACCAATAAAGTAAATCCCCAATGAAGAACACCTGCCTGGAACAAGACAACAGCAAACAAATATATGCAAACTATATTTCAATGGGTTAGTACTTCATAAGACTATCTGATAAATATATGTATAAGTAATTAGCAATAAATGTTGATGAAGTCAATGTTTATCAATAGCAAATGAAAAATATAACACTTCACTAATAAATATTGGAACGGTGTGGCATTCAATGTAACCAATTAACACTTCATTTAATAAATGCTTTAAACCACCATTCAATTGCTCATAAAGTAAAACGTTGCTGCATTAAAGATGAAATATCCAATGATGACGTTAGCAACTTAGGGTTTGAAATTCAAAGAATTTAGAGAGTTGTTTGATCAACTTCACTTCAACGTTAGAGGACTTTTAGATCAGTGCCTTAGGGTTTAATGGAGCCATAAGTGAAGGATGCAAAGGTTGAAGGAGGCAAGATTTCAAAGGACTAGAGGGAAAAGTTTTGGGGTGCTGCTAAAGAAGGGCCTCAAAATCGGAACCCTAGGGGAGAGAGGCTCACTCCAGTGTTGCTAAAGCAAGACCTCGTGCTCTCCCCTCCTTCCTGGCAAACAACTAGCTCAATAATAAAAAAAATAACCAAAACAAGAGGGTTTGATGAGGTGAGGCATTGCTAAAGCAAGGCCTTTCAGCAAACCCTAGAAAGAGTACGACCCTAGTGTAGTAGACCTAGGCCAGGGACATTTCACTCTTCTTGGATTTCAATTGGTACGGCTAGCAGAGGAAGAAGAAATAGGAGTGTAGCTACAACTAGGCTCTTTCTTCCTTCTTCAATGGCTGAAAGTTTCTCTATCAGGGGACATGAGACAAGGACCTACTTGTGTTCTTGTTGTTATCGCATAGTTTATAGCTAGGTCAGGTGGTTATGAAGTAGAAGGCCAAACTGGCGTAACAGGAACCTATCCCATCCAATGTCACCACGATGGGGAGGTTCTTTCTCTTTAGGGAGGTTAGGCCCAGGGGAGACGTCCCCGGTAACCTGGAGTTTTGAAGAGGCAAAGGTTTAAAAGTCAAAGTAAAGTTCCTCCTTCACAGGTCACCACCAAAACAGATAGTCTGGCTAAACAGCCAATAATGAAGTGTATGCCCAAAGAAGAACACCTGCTCGAAACAAAGCAACAACAAACCAATATATATATATATATATATATATATATATATATATATATATGCAAGCTATGATTCAATGGGTTAGTACTTCATAAGACTATATGATATCAATATATAAGCAATTGTAACAATAAATATTGTCGAAGTCAATGTTTGTCAATGCAACAATGAAATAATATTACTTCACCAATAAATATCAAGATGATGTAGCAATCAATGTATCCAATCAATCCTTATTCAATAAATGCATCAAACCACCATCCAATTGCTTAATAAATGAAAGTTTTTGTGACAAGATGAAATAACCAAGGGTGACGTCAACCTTTTAGGGTTAGTAGTTAGTTAGGGTTTCAATTTATAAAAGGTTTTGAGAGTTGTTTAATCACTTTCACTTCAACGTTGGAGGCTCAAGATCAGTGCCTAAGGGTTATGGAGTCAAAAAGGTGAAGGACACACAAGTTGAAGGGGATGAGATTTAAAGGACAAGAGGGAAAGGTTTCAAGGTGCTGCTAAAGCAGGGCCTTAAAGACAGAACCCTAGGGGAGAGAGGCTCACTCCGGTGTTTCTTAAGCAAGGCCTCGTCCTCTCTCCTCCTTCCCGGCAAATAGCTAGCTCAATGAAAAGCAAAATCAAGACGAGAGAGTTTAAAGAGGGAGAATGTTGCTAAGGCAAGGCTCTTTCATTAAACCCTGAAAGAAAATGACCCTAGGTGTAGATAACCTAGGCCTAGAACGTCCTCTTCCTCTTGAAGTTCAAAGGTACGGCTAGCTTAAGGGAAAAAGAAAGAAAGAGTGTAGCAATGGCTAGGCTCTCTTCTTCTTCTTCAATGGCTAAAAGGTTTTTCTATTAGGGGACATGAGACAACGACCTACTTGTGTGTTTGTCCCCTAGGGTTTTGATTCAACAATATTTATAAATAGATGCAAGAAATTAGACTACAACCATTCAATCAAGAAGTTTTGCAGAAAAATACTTACAAATCGTCAAGAAAATACCATACAAACCCTAGTTGTAAACCTTCCTTCAAGAAAAACACCATAGAATGCCAAAAATCTCCTCCTTAAACAAGTGCGCCTTCCTCAAATCAACCAATAACCCCAATAGGGCGCAAAAATCACTCCTCACTAGGAGAGTGAGTGATGAGTTATGTCAAAATGAGAGTGAAAACCCTCAATATATAGTGTATCAATGACCTTAATTAATTTTAGGTCATAAAAATGGCCGACAAGACCAGAATACTGTTTTTACATTAAATTGTCAAATTAAACCCTAACTGAGCTGTAATAAAGGTAAAATCCCCTTCAAGGGAGGCGCTAGCCCCTTTTAGGGCAGATGAGACATCCAGGAGCAAAACGTTAGCCCCCCAAGGGGCCTCTCCAACATGCCACACGTGCCACTGCTGCCTAGTCTGCCTCCAAGAATGACCATGAAGATGGATGACGTCATGATGAGGATGGGGATGTTCTGAGCCTTCCAAGGCCAACGTTCCACTGAACAGGGGTCATTCCCCCTAGGCCGGGCTCTGCTAAAGTGCCTCTGGTGAAATGCCCTCTTCTTCTTCGGTGCAAAACCTCGGTCAAACATTGTCCTGTCTCTGCCCCTCTGACGGGGTCTCAGCAACCATCTGATGGGCTCTTTAGCCCCATGGAGGTCCGAACTAATCATCTCCCCATGTGTACCAGTCCAAATGGTACCTTTCCGACGGGCATGGTCCTGCACATCAAAAACTACGTCCTCCATGGGCTCATTAGTCACAGGGATCATAGAAATGTCAATCACATTTCATCATTAATATTATCAAACATATGCAAAAAACCCTGATATATCGTTCAACAGCTCAAAGATATTACAAAAACCTACAATACAAGATCGAAGAAAAGGACAAGACATCCTATTGGGCTAGTATCCACAAAAAAAGGGAAGTTTCTAGGAAGGTTTCATCCAAGCCATGTAAATGAGGTGATGTGGCTAGGAGATGTCCAGACATGTGGGTAGAGTGAGAGCCAGGGATGCATAATGTTATCTGTGGGTGCCTTTGTAGAAGGTGAGATGTACCTGTCATGGATGCAATTTTTTCCAAGCCCTTT
>ML855234.1:8614-20998 GCA_009831015.1 Picea engelmannii | reverse complement strand
AAATCGATTGTGGCATCAATTTCACTTTTAAAGATGCCAAACTTGAACCTGCCAGTGATAGTAATTCTAAAGAATATCATTGGGATGAACATGTGGGGAATCTGATTGTATATGTTTTAATGATGACCTTAAGGAATTGAATAAAGTCACTTTTATAAAGAGAGTTTTATATTAGTAGACACCACTCATGCTAGAAAGACCCTTAAGTAGATGCTTTAATTGATTTGGTAATGACACTCCATAGACACTGTAGGATTTCTTTCCATGACGCTCTGTAAAACCTATGTTGCTAGCATTGTGTTTACCATGAATGAACGAACTTATATATTAGTTAATATTGTTCGGATCGTTTTGTTTATTAGACTTTCTACGTATATTATATAACATATTTTAAAATGAATCATTTTCTCCATGACATTGTTGATTCTTTTTCTCGAGGGTTCTTTTATAGAAAATGTTCTTTTATAGAAAATGTTGGTTATCAAAATTTTCATGAATAAAAACTAAGACATGAACATGAATATATATATATATATATCTATATATATATATATATATATATATATATATATATAATTCAGCTATACCTTAATATGTATAGCTTAACCATTAACCATCATGGTACGAAACATTATCAAGACATAATTCTTACATTTCTTGATAATGCTAGGAATTTGAGATGTGTTTAGAAAGGACATTTATGTGATGATATTGACAATATGGGTTCAATATAACAATTTATGTGATGATACTGACAATATGGATTCAATATAACAATTTGGAATATGGCCATGTTGTGATTTTTTTCAAGGATTTCTAAATTTTATTTCATAAACAAACTGAAAACATATTAAAAGTAATTTGTATTCATAATGGTATAGAATATTGTTGTAAGAAAATAATTTATTTTATATTTTTACAGGAAAAATAATACTTATTTATAATATTTTATATAAAATTAAAATTAAAAAAAATAAAATAAAATAATAAATATTTATATAAAAATTAAATTTTATATAAAATTAAAATTAAAAAAAAAATAATAATAATAATAATAAATATTTATATAAAAATTAAATTATATTAATAAGTGGAAAAGAAAAAAATATAGATATTTTTTATTGAAAAATTTATTTTATTCATTTTAATTCAAAAAAATTTAAACATTTAAAATTTATATTTTATATACAGAATGGAATTGGCTTATGACATTGAACAAAGGACTAGGGTTTGCCGCATGAATTCACTTAGGGTTTTCTTCAAAGGGCGATGGTGATGGATGGAGGAGGGGGGTTACTCCCTCCTATGGTAATGTTCTAGCGATAGCAAAGCACATTTCTACCAAAAGCAATCCAATATTATTGTATCGGTCCAAGGCCATGGATCATACATCAAGAGTGAGAGGGGCAGGAAACAATGATGAAGGCGCATAGAAAACTAATTAGGAGCAACCACTTCCAAGCGGTTTAGACCATTGTATTCTGAAGGTAGTGGAAACCCCTATGTATGAGATCCAATCGAAAAAAATAAGGGAATACATTCAATATTTGTAGGACCATGCTATCATTGGAAAATTCATGGGACGTTGGCCTGCTGAAAAAGACTTGATCTGGTGGATCAACAAGCGCTAAAAACTGAAGGGCCAAGTTGATCTAAAACTGGGCTCAAAAGGGTTCTTTACATAAATATTCACTAACCTAGAAGATCGGGAAAGGGTTTTTTAAAATGGCCCTTATTTTTTTTAACTTGGTAGGACTATATCTCCACCTCTAAATGAAAAAATTCATCCAAAACAAGGAGGACTTAACAACTATGCCAATATGGCTCTGATTATATTCATTGCTGCAAGAGTTCTAGGACACTGAAATCTTGGAAGGAATCGGTAATTCCCTTGGATATTTTGTTAAAATATCGAAAGTAACCAAGCATGGTAGGTACACCTAATATGATCACATTTGTTTCCACGTTAATGTTTCCAAGTCCCTACCATAATCAGTTTGTCTAAGCTATCAAGACACAAACTAGATCCAAAATATTGATTATGATCATATACCCTTTTGATGTTGAAAGTGCCATGAACATGGCCATCTCTTTCGAGATTTCCAATTGAATGTCTCATTGCCTAAAGAAAGGAATTTTGTACCAAACAATTCAGAGGAATTTGAGAAAGTTACTGCAATAAGAAGACCCAATAGAAGGCCCATAGTACCCCAGGCTAAAAAAGGAGTCAAAACTAGCCAAAACATTGAAATCTTATCAAAAAACCCTGAAGAACTCAACAATAGTGCACGAGAGGAACACCAAAATCAGATGCCAACAAAAAGTGATCAGGACACAAATAAGAACCTAGAGGAGCAGGAAAATATAGAAAAACAATGGGAAACAATATGCTTAATGGGTTCGAATGAGAGGAGGAAATAATATACAATGGAGAGGACCACGACGAATCAGAAGATGGTGGACATGGAATTGGGTGAACTTGATCTGGAATCCTTAGTAGTAGCATGGGAGTGTCAAGACCCGAACTCCATGCCAGATCAAAAACTAAAACTCTTAAAATATTCCCTAGTTAGAAGTAGAGAACATCGAGGTGCATCACACAAAGGTCAGTCCATTGCATCCTCCTCCTCATGGGTTAAAACCAACACCTTTAAGGATATTTCCAAAATAACAAAAGAGGGGAAATAATGAGGAAGATAAATCAACAAACAACTCTTACAAGACCTAAGATAAATGCTAGTAAATTCGAGGTGGATTGTCTTGATGATGAATAAATTCCCACCCAACCCCCCTAGTTCCTCATGAATATAATCTCTTGGAATATCATAGGATTGAATGGAAAAAGAAAGAACAAGATTCTTCAAAACAAAATTCTTAAAGAACAACCCTCTGTTGTAATGCTTCAAGAAACAAAATGTAACAGTGACCTAGTTTCAAAAGTAGTCTCTAGGAATGGTAAAGGCTCCCAAGAAATTGTGATGGATTCCCAAGGTGTGGCAGGTGGGTTATAAATTTTGTGGAAACCTGCTGAAATATCAACAACAGATTTTTTTTCAACCCAAATGACTTTATCAGCTAAATTGCATCTAATTGGCTTAGTGATCCAGGTGGATATCGGTGGCCACCCACCTTTTCCAACTGGCTCAAAACCGTTTTCTGGCAATTTTGGTAATTTACTATTTTTAGCAGTTTTGAGCTTTCGTGGCCATTTTGAGGCCCTAAACGAAGTTTTTGGGAAAATGGGGAGAAATATGGAAGTTCTTCGATATTGTGCCTAAAATTAATCTCCTTGATGACACCTTTCCAATGGGCTATCATACGGCTAAAATGGAGATCGTATGCAAAAGTTACGACCCCGAGAAGTTGTTGTACTAACTTACCCAAACGAGGCCCACATGAATTTTGGCGCTTCATCTCCTAGGGTTAGGTTTTTGGATGTCTAGGGTTTTTGGCATTCCTGCTTATTGTAAAAAGGCCTTCAGAGCCTCATTGTAATCATCTTCTTGTGAATGAGTGCAGTTGTCACATCTCTTCTCATAGATAAGCCGCCACCATTCTAGTGATTCTTTCACTCTATATTTTTACAGTCTCTGTACATTTATTTCATTAATAGAAATCATGTATTACTATATCTTTGTGTTTATGGTTTCATCTTTGATACATTTATGTTATATTATTGGATATCTGCAATATCTCTGTGCATTTCTTTATTATATCTTCGCTCTCATTTTGTGTCAAAAATAATTCAGATCACTTAGCAAAAACAAGACTGCTAACCAATGTATATGGACCTCAAGCAATCCCGTACAAGATCCTCTTTATAATATCCTTACATGAATTCATAAATATTATTGGGGATAACCATTGGATATTTGGTGGATATTTCAACATCATTACCTCTCTAGAAAAAAAGAAAGGAGGCATCCAAAGACTAGATCAAGACTCACAATGCTTCAAGGAAAATACAAGGCAATTAAAAATGAGATATCTATAAACAATAAATGAGTTGCACACATGGAACAACCAACATAGTGGTGACAACCAGGTAGCCTCCAAGCTAGATTGATTCCTCATCTAGGAATCCCTTATGTTGGTAGGTCTTCATTTGGAAGCTTCCCTTCTTCCTGGCATAGGATCGGATCACCAACCCATTAAACTAGAGCTTAAATTAAAAGGTAGCTCAAAAAATTTCCCCTTCATATTTGAATGTTTCTATTTAGATCACCCTTCCTTCCAAGAAAACATTATGCAATGGTGGCATGAAGTAGATGTTGGGTTCGGCACCCCCATGTACCACTTCCAACAATGTCTTAAATAATCAAGCTTTGTCTCAAAAAATGGAATAAAGAGACATTTGGTGACATCTTCAAGGCTAAGAGAGAATTTGAAGATAAAATGGATAAAATCCAACAATCAATGATAGTAGAGGGGAAAATGGAGAAACTAATCACGAAAGAAGCTTCACTCCAAACCCAATTAGAGGCTCAAGCCAAGCAAGAAGAACTTCTATGGAAATATAAATCAAGAGTGTAGTGACTCAAAGAGGGAGAAAAAAATTCAAATTCTTCCACAAATCCATGATCCAACACCATCACCATAATATAATATCATCCATAAAGGATATCCAAGGAAACCAACTCAAAATCATGAAGAAATAGAAAGGGAGTTGGTTCACTACTTCAAAACTCTCCTCTTTGAACCTCAACTAGATAGAAAAGATGCCATTTATAAAATAACGAGAACATAATGATGCCCTCTTAGAGATATTGCATTAGAGGAAGTAGAGAAGACAATCATGGAAATGCCTAAGGGAAAATATCCAGGAACGAACAACTTTACCATCAAATTCTTCCAAGCTTGTTGCTTGGTCATTAAACAGGATGTATGGGATCTTCTGGAAGAATCTCACAGATTCTCTAATGTATTACCATAGATTTACACCACCTTTATAGCCCTGATATTGAAAGAAGATAAGGTTAAAGACCCCAAAAAATTCAAATCAATTTATCTTTTCGACGTGGTGTACAAAATTATCACTAAAGTCATTGCAAAAAGTATCAATCCTACCCTTCCTAAATTAATTTCTCCTAAACAAACTGGATATGTGAAAGGCCAACAAATTTTAGAAGATACAATTATGTCTCACGAAATGTTTCGTTCACCGAAAACCACCAAAAAAACAAGTATGCTCATCAAATTAGATATGTCTAAGGCCTTTAACAAGCTAAGTTGGAAATACATCAAGAGAATCTTATTGGCCTTTGGTTTTTCGACAATATGGATAAAATGGATTATGTATCTCACATATTTCTCCTTTTTCTCTATTCTTGTAAATCACTCACCTTCAATGAACTTTTCTCCTTCTTGTGGAATTTGGAAAGGGGACTATTTATCCCCTTTTCTTTTCATTTTAATGGTTGAAGGTTTGGGGAGAGAAATCAAGGTAGTCAAGGTAGAAGTGGACAACAAAAGAATTCGAGGTTTGATATTCTTTAGTAAAGATATTGTATCCTCCCACCATCAATTTTTTATGACACAATGCTTATTGGAATTCCAACAGTCTGCGAAGCTCAAGCCATCAAGCAAGTTCTTTTAGAATTCATGGATGCTTCAAGTACCTCCATCAACTATGGTAAGTTCATAATTTTGTTTTCTTTAACACTTATCATTCTATTAAAATTAAAATTTCCAATATTCTTGGCTTTCAAAGAAGCTCCCTTTTGTCCAAATTTCTAGGTCCATTGTTGATGGAGAACGCACTTTGCAATTCAACTTGGGAGTACCTCCTCTCAAAGATGGAAAACAAACTTTCCAATTGGAATTTTTTTATCTCTAAACATGTCAAGCCATCTAGTCCTACTCAAATTAGTTCTTGAGGCTATGCCCTTATCTATGTTTTCTTCCTTGGCTTCCCCCAAATTCATCTTAAAAGTTATTCACAATATTCATTGATCGTTCCTCTGGGGTGGGGCCAAAAAGGAAAGAAAATAGGCCCTGGTAGCATGGGACAAAATTTGTTTTCCAAAATTAGTAGGTGGATTGGATCTAAGACATCTTGAAATCCTGCTTTGCTTTAGGGGCCAAAACATGGTAGTGATGTCTTCACAACAAGGATGACTTATGGGGAAAGTTATGGTGAAGGAAGTATATCCCAAACATCGATTGTAACATACCTAGCCCTCAGCTAGGTCACGTCGTTTTCTAAAACAACCCAAACAGAATTCTTGATACCAATTCTAATTGCGGAAATAAAACACAGCATGACATTCAAGCTCATGTAACTACTTATGCTACTTAAAAACGTAAATGCAACTACTTTCATTGTGCACAACAACAACTAAACAACAGACATCAACATTCAACCACATAAATATATATTTGAATGCATCATTCTACTCATAACAAGTAGCATTTAACCAAGATAACTCAGAGTAAATTGCATAGAAACTATATCAACATTTGACATAAATGAGCACAACAAATAAGAACACTTATCTTAAGAAAGTATGCAACCCGCTGCAAAGGAAATATGTTCCTCCCAATTGTATACCTCTTTTTCCAGTTCTTAACATCAAGTCACCCCCAAGCAGGGGCTATGAATCCACAAGAGGCAATGGTCCCGAAGGTTGGATAATGTATGACTCTCAACAGTCAAACTCACAGCTAATTCCAGCACACCAACTCTCTTCCCCTCAACCTAAACAATCCAAGGGATGGAATCCCCCTTCATTGCTCACAATCCATCAATCCTTTCCACTCCCCTCTACGGATTCCAACACAGGTTGGACAAGAAATCTACTTAATGGGACCTCAGTAATTCTACAACTGCAAACACGAATTTGTCCAATAGAAAAATGCATGCTTCCTTGGCGAATTTTGAACAACACGTTACTCTTAGGAACACAGCTTCTTTCTCCATGAATTTTTACTCCAAATAGATGCCAAAATTTCCCACAATATCTACCTTGAAGCTTCAGTACTTAGAACTCCATGTAAAAACTACTCTCTATGCCAAAAATGTGAATGTGCAATTCTGGTCTCCTAGCCATACGAATTTTCCCTTCTTTCTCTTGCTTGATTGACTTACACTCTTCCCCAAGTTGACTATACCCATCCCCCATACTCTCAATAAATATGGGAATGCCTCTCACACCAACCCTCTTACAGGAATTTAATGATTGGGCTCTAGAACACTCAACAACTAATGGAAGGTTCATGGTATGGATCATTTAGAGAAAAATGGTTTGGGTTTAATAAACATGGGTAAAATATCCCCCTTGGACTTCTTCCCTCTCTTGTAGATACTCAACCACTAAATATCCATCTGTGTCCATCTGTAGTTGGTGATACATTTTATTCATTATATTCAATTTACATCATTTACATATTACATCACTTTGGCTTTGGGCCATACATTACATTTACAATATACATCACTAGTTTGGGGTTTGAAAACGGGGATGTTACATTCACTTCCTTCCGCAAATAGCATTGTCCTTAGTGCACATAACCATATAGTTTACACATTGACATATATAAAAACATTACATCAAAATAATTAATAAGCAAGTTAATGACTCACGCAGCAATTCCAACTAGAAACTTTCGTTTCCCCTCAACCCACACATTGGTTGGACATGAAATCTCAAAGTTGTGGTTCTAAGAACTCTAGGTGCCATAATGGAGTCTTCATTCACTTATGTACAAATGTACATTCAATTTTCTTCAAAATTTACAAAACATTGTGGGTGTTCTTCTCGCATGGCTTCCTCATGCTCCCATGTAGCATCTTAAGATCATAATAGGTCCATTGAACCTTTACCAAGACGATGGATTTGTTCTAGAGAAATTTGACTTTCTGGTCTAGAATGTGCACTAGTTCCACCCATAAATCCCCTTCGTGTTCCACCTGGATTGAATTCCAATCAATCACATGAATAGGATTAGGTACATACTTTTTTTAATAAAGACACATGGAACATGTTATGAATTCTCATGGATGCAAGTAATGCTAGCATGTATGCAACTAGTCCTATCTAATTCTCATGGACGGAGGTAATGCTAGCATGTATGCAACTAGTCCTATATTTTCTAAGACCTCAAAAGGCCCACAATATCTCACTTCCAACTTTGGGAAACTTCCCAATTCCAGTGAGATTCTCTTGGATTTAACTTTTAAAAACACATGCTCTCCCACTTTGAATTCTCTGTGTTCTTATTTTATCAGAATATATATTTTTCTTATCTTTTGCAACTTTCAAATTATTCCTGATCTTTACCATTTATTCTTCCATTTCCTTTAACAATTTTGGCCCAATTTATCCCAAATTATTGGTGTGTTTCATTTTTTGCCATATAATGCTTCAAACGCGCTCATCTTCAATGATTCATAATACCCATTATTGTAGGAAAACTCAACTAAATGGATATATTCCTCCCACCTAGAAGGCTTGTCCATTACATACATTCTCAACATATCCTCAATTATATGATTATTTCTCTCTGTCTTCCCATCTGACTCTGGATGATATGTTGTACTGAAATTCAAATTTGTCCCAAATCCCTTAAACAACCCCTTCCAAAAATTGGATTTGAACTTGGGATCTTGGCTCGACTATTACGACATGATTTGCCTCACCCCGTGCAATCTTGCACAGAAGGCCTTTTTCCATTTCCCCATGCAGACTTTTAATCCCTTTTTGAAAATCCCAGAGCTAAAAGTACAATTTTTCCACATATATGCACCTTGCCTACTATACAACATGTGTATACACAGGTTTCACCACTACAACCCACATACAACGGGAAATGTGCCCAAAAAATGAAAATTAGTGTTGGGCTTCCATGTCACGACAAAAGATCAATGATCCTTGGCCTTCCATATATTGGAAATGTTCTGAATCGACCCTTTAGTTCCACTTGAAGGCTATAAATGAGACAATTCTGAGCTATGGAAAAGAGGAGAAAGAATTCAACTTTGAGATCAAAGTTACTTTGGAGGAATTATTCACTTCACATTGAGTCTGCATCCCTTTATCCTTTAAGTCTGAACACATTGTTCACCCCCCAATATCTTCCCTTATTGAGTGAGAACTCCATTTTATGTCTTACATGAGCTTGCCTTTGGTGGAGGATTGAAATGGTGGAGGCCCAGCTAGAAGGAAATTAGTTTCTCGGTTCCAAACCATGTCGACACAGAAGTATGTAACTTATTCACTTATGTTGATTATATCTTAATAGAAATACTCTTTTCTTGTCCAATTGATATCTTCCAAATATTTGAATTATTATTCCATGGGCATATTTGTTATGAATGTTAATGGATTATGCTATTGAATATGCTAACATCATATATTATCACCATATACTTGCGTTGCTTGGTTGTTGAAGACTAGTTGCAAGTATATTGTTTTGGGTCAAGTGCTCAACGACGGACTTCATCGAACGTCTGGACGAGGTAGGCCTTATATCTTGTCTTGCTAGCACATTTGTTTATATATCATACTTGAGAGTAGAGTTGATTTCTGCAGTCATTTCTGTCTGTTGTGTTTTACCCCTAGCCACAGAGAGATTTTCCTCGTAACAGAATTGGCAACCATACTGGGGATAGAATATTCTTTCTTGGGGTTTGGAGTGTTTTCTCCTTAGATTTCTCTCATTCATATTGAGTTTCTTGTCGTATGACTGCATGATAGCCTATAATCACTCTGGGTCTGAGTCTTTTAGCCTTCACCTTAGCCTAGCTGTGTTTTGACACATATACATGGGTTTTTTCTTGATAGTCGCGTACATACGTGTGTTGTCCTTCTACAAGCTACGTACATACGCGTTGTTCCCTTGAAAAGTCGCATAAATCAACTTTTGTTTCTTATTTGCTGGGTTTGGTGGTTGTTGGGTAGTTTTTGATGATTGTTGAGTCTTCTTGGGTCTTTGCAGTGACTGTTAAGTGTTTGTGGAATGACAGGAAACCTGTCTTTGGTTGAATTTTTGGGCGGTGCCTTTCTCATCATATTTTCATTTTGATTGTCCTTGTACATTAGGCTAGGTGTTTTTCTCCTTGATATTCTACTTGGGTTGTCTATGTCTATACACAGTAGAGTCTTTATATCAAGACACTACTACATATGGGTGGATTATTCCACAAAAATTTTCCACGCATCCACTAGTTTCATCTTTTTTTTAAACAGGGCGGGATTTTCGTCGATATTGCCATGAAAGTTTGTCACAATATCCACGAAAATATTATTTTAACCTAATCTGGAATTTCGTCGCAATAGAAACGAACTTTCGTGGCAATAGCGACAAAAAGTTTGTCTATCTCATTGGTCAGTGTTAACAGCTAGTTGACTATTTGATCTATATATACGTGACTTTAAGAGACTTTGCGACACAATTGCTATAGATCTCTTGGCTTTTGTTTGAGATGTTTATTTTTTCCATCACCCACCGGTTGAACAAATCCAATTCTCAATCTACATAGCTCAGATTTTGAACTTGCAAGGTTAGTATGTTATTTATTATTGATGTACTCATTTAACTTGGATTCCATAATATGGTATGTGGATTCCATAATATTCTAGGTTTATGGAATCCACATACCCTTTTCCCTTCAATTGTAGGTATAATCTCTCTCTCTTTTCATTAATAAAGATATAGAATTGCTCTTGAAACTCAACCCTGATCGGTGAAATGATAGTAATTGATTGTCATTTTCTTCTCTCTTTTATTTTTAAGACCTAACAAAAAAACACCAACAAAGCTTGATTGAAGCTTTGATAGCACTTGTTACATCCCTGGTACCCAAAAGGGATCACACTTTCATAAATTGAAAATAATATAACAGTGACAATAATGGTTGGGATACTTGCACACCTAATGGTTGGCTAGCACTTACTAATTCAAATAAATGAAGGAAGAAATCTCCATGAATAAAATATTGAAGTTGATTGTTATATTGATAAATGATAAGTTATGGTATATATAAGATAGGGAGGAAACTCATGTTTATAACAACAAGGGTAGTAGCTGCAATATATTGTAACATTTCCCTCTTCCACATAAATTATTTGTTATCCTCAACATTTCCCTCTTCCGCATATATATTAAGAGAAATATTAATAACATTTCCCTCTTCCGCATATATATTAAGAGAAATATTAATAACATTTCCCTCTTCCGCATAAATTATTTGCTATCCTCAACATATTGTAATAAATAATGGGTAGGTTGGCATTAGTGACAAGATAGCCTGTTGATATTACATATAATTATTAATGTACGAGACATCATCCATTATTTAAGCATGCAAAACAAAACCCAAGACTAAATATTGTGGTTGACGTGATCGGGTCTATACATTTTGCAAAACAAAGTATGAGAATTTCCATTATTTAAGCATGAAAAACAAAACCCGAGGCTAACGTTGTGGTTGACGTGATCGGGTGTGTACATCTGGACGGTGGAGAAAGTGCACTCATAAACTCATTGGGAGATGAAACAAAGTCTCAAAATCCAAAGTGTATTCTTAAATTTACTACACATAGAATGTCGGTAACATCAATCATTATTTGTACTTTTAATTAATACATGGCTATTTGTGGATTTTTTAAAAAACAAATAATTTATTTTTTTTAGTTTTGTGGTTAATTGTCACCTCCAACCAGGGGAAATTACTCACTTCAGAGTTTTTGACCAATAAAAAAATAGAATTTTGAATATTCAAATATTTTTTTTTTATTTATATATAAAATTCTCATTAATAAGCCCTCGGGGGGGCATCTCAATTGGCAAGTGCCGTGAAAATGAAGTTCCATGAGGTTTCGAGTTCAAATCCCCCTGACTTACCTTGTGTGCCGCGTAAGGGGCATCGTGGGCACACCTGGAGGTTATAGTGGTAGAGGTTGGATAACACGGCCACGTGTAACGCGAGCACGTGCCCAACTAGTTGTTGATTCCTCCAGACATAAAAAAAATAAAAAAAAATAATGATTTCTCATTAATAAATATTTATTGAAAAACATTATAAAACATTGTTAAATTTTTTGTAAATTTACAAAAGTCAAAATGATTTTGACTTGCAATCGATTGCTATATTCCCTGTTTTAGCAGGGACTAATAAGATACATAAACACTAACCCTAAACTTATGTTAGGTATATATGTCATTATTATATAAAGAAAACATGTGTACGCATATGACCTTATTATAAAGATGTTATCTATGTCGCGATTAGGCACATAAAAATCACTTTTAACTAACCACCTTCAACCATCTTAGCTTATGGTTAGCCACCTTTAACTTTCTTGGCTTATGACTAAGCACCTTTAACAAATGAACTTATGATTATATACCATAGTCTTCTAATATAAATAAAGTATATTTGTT